>BQNB010013614.1:24149-73948 GCA_026074375.1 Tanacetum coccineum
ATCGTTATAGCTCAAAGAATTATAAAATGTATCTAATTGGTGCATGAGTAAAAAACCACGGTGAGGACACTTCCTTAGAAGTTCCTTGAAATGCTCCCAAGCTTCGGAAAAAGATTCTTGAGCAATTTGACGAAAGTTCGTAATTTCGTTCCGAAGATTGGTGGTCTTTGATGGTGGGAAGAAAAAGTTAATGAACTTAGAAACTAAGTCATCCCATGTGAGAATGGAATTTGGGGGTTCTTTTTCTAGCCACGTTTTGGCAACAACATCAAGAGAAAATGGAAAGAGAAGAAGTTTGATGGTGGTGTTAGGTACATCCAGGTACCTTTGGTTATTGGTTATGCTCTCAAAATGACGAATGTGAGCATGAGGCTCCTCATCATTACCTCCTTGAAAAATTCGATTTTGCACAAGATTAATGAGGGAGGATTTAAGTTCAAAGTTTTGAGCATTGATGATTGGTACAACTATAGCACTTTCAAACCCCCCGGTGAGAGCTTGAAGTTGCTCGGCCATTGGTCGATCATCGGCCATTGGAATTTCGGGTTCCGGAATAAGAGGGATTGCCTCTTGTTGTTGTCGAGAACGTCGACGATTACGTCTTCTTGGATATGTGTATTCCAAGGAAGAGCGAGTGCGCATGCACTAGTGAAAATAACCAAGAAGAAGAATTTGAGATTACGAAGATTATTTGTGGGGAAATTTACAATTTTTAATATTTATTAAGAATGAAAATAAAAATATTTTTGGTAACCGTTTATTACAAGCTTCACGATAAGTCTCCAAGATTACGCACAAGTGAGCGGAAAAGCTTAGCGAGCCGCAATGACTACTTAGAAAGTAGCTATCACTTTTCCTTAAACTCACCTTATAGTTTGTAAACTCAAAGGTCCGTCGTACCTCGCAAGTACTTCACGATTTGTTTTGTTGTTTATTGGAATGGTTTAAGATGGATAGCTAGTATCCAAATTTGTTTTTTTATATTAATTCGATAGGAATCGAATTAATGAACTTTTTATATTTTTTATACAAAAATAGCAAAATAACTTCCAAAGGAAGGGTCTTCAAAACTCTACTTCAACGAATATTCTTCAAAAATCGTTCACGTCTTCCCCGGCAACGGCGCCAAAATTGGTTTCGTGTGAAAGCATAGTATATATCTCTATAGTGCAAACTTTCACTAACCAAGATACCGTAAGTAATTAATCACTTACCAAATTAACTTCTCAAACAAGAGAAATTAAAAGGATAAAATTCTACACTTAAGAAAACACAATACGTAATATTTTTAACCGTGGAAGTATTATCAATCTCGGGTCGGAATCCCAACGAAGTTTCCGGAATTGAAATGCCAGAGAAAAAAAAATAACAAAAAAAAATAATTCCGGATTCGAGTCAAGAATGGAAAAATATTTTTGAATTTTAACTTACACTACGAATATAATATCACAATTAAACTATAAAAAACAATTAAAGAATTAAAAATGTTTAACTAATACGAAAAATTTAACAAACGTGAATTAAAAATGTGAGCTAAAACTAGAATTTAAAATCTAAAGCACTAACACGAACAAATTTTATACCTAAAAATCACAAATTTAAAAAGAAAATTTTAGGAAAAAGAATTAAAACTTTTTAGCAATTTTTGAATTTATCCTATGAATTCTTAAAGAAAAAAATGAATTAACAAAAACAACACTTGTATTTCAAAAAATAAACCACTAAAATCAATTTATAATTAACAAAAAAACTAGAAAGTAGAAAAAGAAAATTAATTACAAAAAAAAAATATATTAAATATTTCCAACTATTTTTTAATTTTCTAGGATTTTCCTAAGAAAAAGAAATATACTAAAAAACCTAATTAAATTTCCTAAAAAATACAAAATTAACAGGAAAAATCAAGAAAAATTATTTATAACTACTAAAAAGGTCAAAATCTAAACGGTATAAAAATGTCCAATTTTACTAATCAATTAAACCCAAAATTGCTAAATAAAACCTAAACCTCACTATTAAAAAACTAAAATTAAAAAAATTAACAACAATATTTATAACTAAAAGAATAGGGGTAAAAGATGCAAAAACATGAAAATAAAGGTATGCGGGGTACAAAAAAAAAGAAATTTACAACTAAGTTAAAACAAGCACACTTTAGCTATTGAAAAATGGTAAAACCACAAACAAACCCTACATTTAAGCAATTTAGAGCTTCCTAACAAAAATGAAAATAAGCTAAAATCAAAACATAAAATGGACCTGAGCTTATCTACTACAACAATAATAAAAGCACATGACCATTTTCAACTGAAAAAGTCTAGCAATATATTAACCTTCTAAACCTCATTACAGAAACTAAGGTTTTCCTTTAAAAAAGTCTAACTTTTCTATCCTATTGCTTATAATCTAGCTTAATACTTAATAAAATAAAAACCAAAGAAACTATAATAAAGCTTATAACGAGTACATAAAGATGTCTAAAAAGAAATTAGCTAAAAGTAAACTAGATTAACAAGAAGATTTACAAAAAAAAACTAAAGGTTCTGGCTTATACTAAAAAATAAGCATTGCCTAATAAAAACTACCTCAAATCTAAAATCCTAAGAAACTGAAATTTTGGAAATAAGCTATACTATGATTATAAAATAAACCTAGATAAAAAGAATTTGGAGATAACAACTAGAAATTAGAAATCCAAAAGAAATAAGCAAGAAACTAAATGCAGCTACAAAAACCACCTTTTTGCAGGAACTATAAAAGAAGTCTAGAAGATGAGAAAGAAAATTAAGAGAAATTTATATAAAGCAAATGGAAAACTACTAAATGCTTAATTCTAACATCTATCTCCTAATTTACAAATGCTAAAAGAAAGCTATAAAATGATGAACGACAAGCAGTACGTACTGAGTAAGTACTGCTTATACTGGTGTAAATTGGAAAGCTTAAATCAGGCTAAATTTCTAAGGATGAAACTCATAAACTCACTATCCTATCTGTTTCAAAACCTACATTAACCAAAATTTAACTCTAAAATTGTGTGAAACACTTATCTAACAAATTCTACTTTAACATTAAACTGTCCTGTTGCTAGTTTAAATTTTTTTAAACTCTAAATCTTAAAAATGAAAATGACTCCTGAAACCTTTAAAGCTCTTGTCTTTTATACGAACTCAACTAAAGAAAAAATTAGACCTATGTCATTGACTTTAAAGTCCAAACTAGTGTAAATGCCAAACACTCCCTACAAAACTTATTGAACATTCTTAACAGCTTATTTTTAAAAAAAACTATTTTTCAAACTAAATGACTAAAAAACTTTTATCTACTCTATCTTAAACTCAACTAATTAAGCTGTTTAAGCTCTAAAATTTCTAGCTTATGTTTTAAAAAATAATACTTTCTCAACTAGCTTAACTTTCTATTATGACAGAATCTAAAACTTGAGATCTCAATGAGCTCTAACTACTATCTAACTTAAAACATTTGCATATTAAGTAAACAAGCAAATTAAAACAGATTTTTTTTTTTTTTAAAGCACAAGAAGTAACACAATAGAGCTAATGATTTAAGCTGTAATAATGCTGAAATCAAAACATGAATCTAAACCTTTTATCTTGTAGTCCTCTTCACTGAACTCTAGTCACTCTTTGTTGAGTGAGTGGCTTTAAAACATAATCCTAATGGCTACCTTAGCCTCTAAAACCTGAGCTTAAGCTCAATAAGCTGAAATGAGCTTATTACTCCTCATTGCTTCCAAAATCAATCACCTTGAACTCAAATGAACTTTGTTGAACTAAAGTATAAAAAATCAGTATTTTAAAAGCTTTTAACAATATTTGAACAACTTTTGAACACAAGAAAACAGAATAAGCTAAATTGAGCTTATTTCAAGCTTATTAGCTAAAACTAGCTTATTTTATGAAAACTTAAACTTAAACACAATTCGACTAGCTTTATTACTTTTAAAAGAAGATTACAAGATAAGAAACAGAAGTAACAACTGAATGAAAAGAATAAAAATATAAATTTTGGCAACGATGAACAGTACAACGAAGAACTAAAAAGTGAAATTAACAAAAATAAAACCGACTAACTCTCTAAAAACTATCTCTCAAACTGAATTACAAACTCCTATTTATAGGAGTAAAAAATGAGAAGAAGATGAGAACTCTCAGCATTCCTAGCCGTTGGATGACTTTTATTTAAATCTTAGCCGTTGATTGTGATTGGTGAGGTGTTCAGACCAATTGGAGGCTGCCACGTCATAAAAATGACGTGGAGATGGTAAATACGAGGTGGGGTGAACTTTGGAAAGACGGGAGAAGG
This sequence comes from Tanacetum coccineum, assembly GCA_026074375.1. NCBI lineage: Eukaryota > Viridiplantae > Streptophyta > Magnoliopsida > Asterales > Asteraceae > Tanacetum > Tanacetum coccineum. The sequence goes on from BQNB010013614.1 coordinate 28,476, forward strand.
ATTTAGGGAAGATTGGGTTTGTTCAGGTTTTTGGCGGGAAAAATTGTTATAAAGCGGTTAGGAGGAAAAGGGACAGGGGAAAAAGGCTGTTATATTCGAAACTTTGGGCTAATTGCATAAGTAGTCCGTGAGTATACTTTTTTCAAAGGTGTAGTATAAAATGAACTTAAAAAAAAAAAGATTGGCATTTCTAGCCCTTGTAGTTTTAAGAACAAGAAATGGACTTTGAGTTTGGGCTCTTTATTGGGCTTTTGTGATCCGAATGGTGTAGAAGGGCTCAAAGGGTATTTTAGTAATTTTGCATCTTCTTCAAAGTAATAATGGACATTTCCCGTTGTCCCTTTTCTTTACTTTCTTGACTTTCCTCGACCACGGTCTTGATCCGACTTTTGAAATTGGCTTCAAATCTCTCTCTTGTACTTGTCTCTTCATTTCTTGTCGGTTTTTGCTCTTTTTGACTTTGATATCCTTTCCTGCAAATTATGACACAAAAGCACACATATTTCCATCTTTTGGCATATTTTTGGCTTTTATTGGCAAAATCCTGGGTATTTTATGTATACAATTTAACACTTATCAGTTTATATTTTCTGAAAATGATAGCAAAATTGTTAAGGAAGGTAAGGTCATAGGTAGAGGTATTAGGAAGAAAGGCTTATACGTAATGAAATTAGAAAATAAGCCTGAAGATAAAATTTGTCTTGCAACGATTGATGAAAGCTCCACTTTGTGGCATAGGAGGTTAGGTCACGCTAATATGAGTCTCATTCAATCGTTAGCATCTAAAGAACTAGTTAGGAATTTACCTAAGCTTAAGTTTGATCAACACATTTATGATGCTTGAAAAATTGGAAAACAAGCTCACGCTAGTCATAAAGCTAAGAATATAGTCTCAATGACTATATGCTTAGAACTTCTCCATATGGATCTCTTCGGTCTATCCGCCGTATGGAGTTACGGAGGAAACCTATATACCTTAGTAATAGTAACGACAATTCAAGGTAACATGGAACACGATTCTTAAAACCAAAATCGAAATCTTCGAACATATGAAATCTTTAGTAGAAAAAATACAAAACCCAATTAGGAATGACCAAATCGTGTCAATTAGGATGGACCACGGTAGAGAATTTGATAATGAAGTACAATTTGGAGAGTTTTGTAATGCCAACGGTATTACACATAACTTCTCGGCTCTACGCACTCCACAATAAAATAGCATGGTAGAAAGGAAAAATAGGACACTACAAGAAATGAGTAAAACAATGTTGAAATAAGACAATCGTTACCTATAAAGTTTTTGTTTTAGCAACCGTAGATACTTCAACCTATATCCTAAACCGAATCCTAATTAGAGCATCTAAATAAACTCCTTATGAAATCATGAGAGGTAAGAAACCAACTCTTGATTATTTTTAAAGTTGTTTTTGGAAAGAAATGCTCATTAATACCAAAGCTGCCTTACTAAGGTAAGACCTAAAGTCATACGAAGAGTCATTTCTAAATATACTCCCAAAATATTAAATGCCTACTGATGTGCTGTCCTGGTAGGGTTGTATGTTTATAATAGTTCAAGTTTAAATTTATATTTGCCGACTTTACTAAAACAACACTTTAAACGGAAAGTGTACCCGTCAGATAGAGTTTCGTTGTAGGTAGAAGTGTCGATCTGCATGCTAAGAGCGAGAAACAATCAATTATTTTAATTAATATATTTTAACTAAACTAAGTTTAAACTATATTAATTCTATTATAAGTTAAACCTATGCTAAACCTATGTTAATCCTAATTCTAACGGATAAAGGGGGGTTTTCAGCTTGAGAGACTGGCACAGGTTTGTGGTGACTTAGATCTACTTAAGACACAATAACACATGCAAGCAGACAGACAAAAGATAGAAGAGCGATCTAGCCAAATATAAGAAAATTGTATTAACCATGATTAATTCAATTAGAATGTTGGTTTGTTTTATATTAGTGCAATGAATACTTATCTCAGGCGCGTTCTTCTTAAGCAATAGGCATTACCTTCTTCTAAGACCTAGACACGAAGAATCCTGTGACAATTAAACGCATCCGCATAAAGCATCTTATTTGCTGATTATAATCTATCTTGGGGATTAAAGCATTGGTGGATTCTTGTTAAAACCCCCCCCCCTTAGCTCAGGGATACCTTTACCCACTTACTGCTTAATGGGCAATTTAATATAACAAGTAAGTTCTACTGGCCAAGTCCTTTAACCAATTGGATTAAGAACGTAAATCGTTGATCCCAAGGGTCACCTGCCAGTCCAACTAAGCTCACTACTCTAAAGGCGAAGATAGGTTCATTATTTATTATCCTATTAGTCTAATAATAAATTAATATCTGAAAGCATGCCAGACATCTAGCTAACATGGGTCCGTATCACTAGATCGATGAATGATAACTCGCATACATAAAGTATCGTAAACAAGTATAATTGATAAACAAAAACAAGCAATCAACGATAAATTTAAGCTTTTCAAGATAAACAAACCAAACATATCAAATCTTTATAATAATGGCAAATACCCAAGGTTATGAGCCCTTAAATGTCAGAATCAATACAAGAGTAATAATCCAACCAAGGTAAACAAACTGAGTTAAACGAATGATATCAAAAATTGAACGATTACTAGACTATAGGAGATTACAAAGTGTTTCCTATAGAATTGATAGCTTTGCTTGACTTCTTCTGCTCTTCTTGTCGTCTGAAAATTGACTTTTGTGGTTAAGGTATTGAAATTATGATCAAGTACACTGAAAACCCGTTTTTAGGTTTTCTATTTATAGGGTAAGAATTTGGTCGATACACATATCAAAAGACTTGGATACGGCTATCGGAGGGTTACTTAGAGAAGGGACCACGTTTGTTATCTCCAGAATATTTTTATTACTTTTAAATTAATAAAGGCGGCTAGAGACTACCTTCTGGATACGCGTATTGGATCTTTATACCTTCATGTTCTATTGTGAAGTTAGGTATAAGAGACGTCGAATCTCTTGATGGATACGGTGTATAGGATAAAAGTGATCAGTATTACAATGTCTTTGGTTTAGGCTCCAGAAATAGCGTCCTTTTGCTAATGTCTTCACCAAGTACTCTATAATTACTAGCAATCTCAAATACAAACGATTAAGTAAAAATTCTTGAAATAATCATACAAAATGGGCTATTTACATGGGATAAATGATGCTATAAAAGTGACGTTATTTGATGTCATCAAATATCCCCCAACTTGAATCCTACTTGTCCTCAAGTAGCCTTTAGAAATTTATAAAAATGTATCCCTAAGGATTTTTTTGTTAAGCATTTATTTGATCAATTACAAGTACACAATCAAACACCTCACAAAATAAGAAGATAAAAACACTCAAATCATCCAACTACATCTATTGTGATAAACAAATAACTCTATCCTCAATTGCTCTGTCACGACGACATATCTATATAGGCTTGGCAAGGATACACATCTCCACCACTAGAGCTAAGGAGTAACAAGTTTATAAAGGTAAAATGGGTTTTTATTATAAGGCTTAGGGTTGATCATTCTAACAATCTTTCACCAAAAGTACCACACCAACAAGGCAGCTGAATCACACATACATGGCCGTAATGACAGAATAGACATGTGTGTTCGATCACATCCTCATTCGAGTTTAACCAAGGGTTAAGAATGTAAGAATTGATATAGGGTGTGGATCTTTTAACTTTCACCAAAAGTAATAAACCAACAAGGCAGTTGAATCACACATACATGGATGCAACGATAGAAAATACATGCATGACTCAATCACATCCTCATTCGAGTATAACCTAAGGTTAATGATTAGGAAAGGGAAATAAATTGTTGTTAAATAAAATTTACGAAACAAATAGATTAAGTCCAAACAGATAAGGTACAAGTTGCTAGACACTTTTTCCCAACCGTTACCATGATAAAGACACAACTATATACACAAACGTCTTGATCATAGATAAAAAACAACAACCTAAGTTGGCGTTCCCATAACGGTCAACTCCCAATCATCCCATACTTTACATACTTTTACAAAGGCAAGTGGCAATATTCACCACTTTATTCAAAACTTTACATCGTCGATTTATAACCATCCATACAACGAATGTCGATCACTCAAATAATTCCATCGGTTTAAGCATTTAACGAACCGACTATCTTTAAACTTTCCTCCTTTTTTGTTGCGATTTTTATAGATTTTTTTCGATTTTTTTACAATACATAACTACGAATCTCGTTGTATTTTCACCATCTTCATGATTATAATAACTTTCGATAATTTCCTCCATGATTATACATTCTTCAGCCGTACCAATAATTGTGATGGTAGTAAAAATACATGAGTTTTGACTACTTTTTACATTCCCATTGCAATGTGCAAATTTCCCAACCATACTAGAGATAGAAAATGACACAAGACACAAGAAATACATACTTTATTACACTTTAAGCAACTAGCAACTGATAAATAGACTAATCAATACAGGGTAGGCTAAGGTGGAAATGCTGAAACAAAACAAATAGTTGGTGTTATCCTAAAGGATTGGCTCTACATGTTTTTTAGGGGTATATTACTCTTAAAATGAGAGTAAACAAAGGGTTTATACAGGGGTTAACGAAATAGTGTAGTTAGTCAATAAAAAAACATATAAAGGCTTTTTGGGTGTAATCCTAGAAATTTACCAATTTAAACAAGTTACTCCATCTAAATCCATAGTACTCATTATTGTGGTCTCGAATAGATATACCAAGCCAAGTTCTAAAGTCTACAACATCACCGGCACACTTATATTTTACGGAATTTAGGTAAACATTTGGAAAATATAAGAGGATAAGTTAATACATTACAATAATCTAAAAAATTAAAGGGTTATTAACTAAAAGAGAGAGTCGCGCGCCAAAGTATGGTTTTGAAAAAAAAATTAAATTTAAGCATTTTAATGTGAAAAATAGGACAAGTAACGTTCTAATTCCCATCCCCCACTTAAATTATACAACGTCCTCGTTGTATAGATAAAACATTAAAAACAGGAAATTAAAATAATAAGAACGAGAAACACCCCTGATGTTTTTGCTGGGTTAGAATTCCACCAAGTTAGTTTATGAGCAAGAATGTGTGTTGTAAAAATGCTTCTGTATTCCCAACAGACCATGACTATCATACCACACATAGGATTCCAGATGATTGATACTTCACCAACTTCGTCGATTTCTTTTCTAGCGAGGTCCTGTGCAAAATATAGGAAAAACATGCAAAATCCTATCTCGAGTATCCTACGGTTAATAAATAATAAAAACAATAAACTATACAGGGGACCATATGCCCGTATCCATAAACTGGAAATAATACTCCGTATGGAGAAACGGTAAAATTATCAATATTGGATTATTCCTGCTGAATACGCCCGTATCATGTGCATAATTGACGCCGTATAGACAAACTGACAATAAAGTTTAATGCAGGAAAAATAAGGACGATAACGTCTAGACATTCAACACGCCGTATGGTATGGAGCAGATACGCCGTATTGATGTCTGGGAAGACAAACTTGATAAAAATAAAAAACAATCCGGGTTGTCTCCCAGAAAGCACTTTTCTTTCAGCTAGTCTTTAAGTTAGACTTTTTCTTCAGCTTCCTTCACACTATTCAACACTTTCCTCTCGTACTTTCATTCTCGTAATCGATATGGTGCTTGAGTCCGTAATCAATCAACGAGCTAATTTGCTAAACTTACTGCAAGGCTTGATTCTATCATGCACAAACAAATCAAAACATCACATCATAATATATATACATCAAAGGATAAGTTGTTTTAAGTTTAGGTACATCATGATACAAATAATATAAATGTACAAAAGATAAACATCAAAAAGTAAGGGGTAGAAGAGTCAAGGGTCTGGCTGCTGGGGTGCTGAGGTGCTGGCGTCATCAGTCCTACGCTTGATGCGTCTCACATACATGATATGATAATCGAATATCTCGAGCGTACCTGAACCCCAAGCCTGATCCCTCATCCGATGAGAGTCCAGTGACCGTCCATGTAGTTAATTGAGAGAAATCACAGGCCATACTGTCTAATACCTCTTCTCTGCTGGATGTACCCTCCTCTAACCTACCTAACCTATATCCATAGTCCCCTAGCTGGTCCAGATGTATGTGGCAGAGGTGCATGTACAGGTACCGAAACAGCGTGGTCACTCTCATCAACATCAGGAGCACCCTCAGCGACCTCTAGGGCACCAGCCGCAGCAACCTGCTGCCTCTCTAGTCCTAAGGCTATCCAAGCCCAAGTATCGTCGAGCTCCTCACAAATCTGCAACCTCACCAACTCAGCCATATCAATCATATCAGGTCTTCTGACAATCATTGGTCAATCCTAGAGTCTCTCCTCAGTAACAGCCAAATGCTCAGTGAATACGAGCAACCAAACTGACATCCAGATATAATCACCCCATGCATCCACCTGAAGTAAACAACCACAAATACCTACCAAAAGAGATAAGGGATGTTGAATGAACCAACATCTACCCCCCCAGATAAAACAAGATCAGTCCATGGTTCAACCTCTTAGGTGCCTGACTCCCCCAGCAATAATGCATGCAATCAACAAGTGGCACAGCCTAAGATCGGAATCCGTGATCCCAAGTATAGAAACGGGCCTGTTCCACGGAAATATCCTGCAGAGAGATCATTACCCAATACGCCCTCAGACCCCCCATGTATTTGGGATTTGCCTCACACTCTCGGCCTAGTATGCGCCGAATCCAGCGGACTCCATCTCCTCCGCAGTATGCAACCCTAAGGCCAAAATAAATTGCCTCCAGCTCGTGCGGTGTCTAACTCCTCCTAGCTAAAATTGTAATGCCCATCTGTATCAAGATCAAGCACCGCCTCTCCAAATCTAAACGTACTAAAAAAACTCCAGAATAAGCTCGTGTACCAACATGCCTTAAATCTCAAATAGCCTCCTCTAAGCTCGGCTAGTGAATACACTATGTCCCTGAGCATCCCTGTGCTCCATTAGCATCCTACCACTTAATCCCTCAGCCATCAGATATGTCAATCCCCCAAAATTAAAAACCTGAACCCTGTGTATCTCTTTACCGTAAATCCTACCCAATCTCTCCTTAAAATTTATAATATCGGCATCTGTATACCCCAAACCCTCGGATCTAAGATACTGATGTCTCTGATATCTAGGTGGAATTGCCATATCATGTGATCAGAACCGAGAAGAAAGTGATTATGAATAAAAAACAATGATCTCCAAGGATTATTTTGACCATGGTTATTTTTGTGTGTAAAAAGGTGTGTGTGAAATAGATCTGGCGTATCAATTGGATTTTGATACCCAAACTCGATATGCTGTATTGGTTTTTTGTCCCAATACGACGTAAGGCAAAATATTGTTTGACTAAGTCAACTTAAGTATAAAAATAGTGGATACCGACGGATTAGTAAACACCTATACGTCGTATCCACTATTTTTAAACTTAAGTTGACTTAGTCAACAAATTTGCCCAATACGACGTATTGGACAAAAACCAATACAGCATATCGAGTTTGGGTATCAAAATCCAATTGATACGCCGGATCTATTTCACACACACCTTTTTACACACAAAAATAACCATGGTCAAAATAATCCTTGGAGATCATTGTTTTTTATTCATAATCACTTTCTTCTCGGTTCTGATCACATGATATGGCAATTCCACCTAGATATCAGAGACATCAGTATCTTAGATCCGAGGGTTTGGGGTATACAGATGCCGATATTATAAATTTTAAGGAGAGATTGGGTAGGATTTACGGTAAAGAGATACACAGGGTTCAGGTTTTTAATTTTGGGGGATTGACATATCTGATGGTTGAGGGATTAAGTGGTAGGATGCTAATGGAGCACAGGGATGCTCAGGGACATAGTGTATTCACTAGCCGAGCTTAGAGGAGGCTATTTGAGATTTAAGGCATGTTGGTACACGAGCTTATTCTGGAGTTTTTTTAGTACGTTTAGATTTGGAGAGGCGGTGCTTGATCTTGATACAGATGGGCATTACAATTTTAGCTAGGAGGAGTTAGACACCGCACGAGCTGGAGGCAATTTATTTTGGCCTTAGGGTTGCATACTGCGGAGGAGATGGAGTCCGCTGGATTCGGCGCATACTAGGCCGAGAGTGTGAGGCAAATCCCCAACAAGGGGGGTCTGAGTGCTTATTGGGTAATGATCTCATCTGCAGGAGATTTCCTTGGCACAGCCCCGTCTTATACTTGGATCACGGATCTGATGCTTAGGCTGTGCCACATGTTGATTGCATGCAATATTGCTGGGAGGAGTCAGGCACCTAAGAAGGTGACCATGGCTGATTTGTTTTATCTGAGGGGGGTAGATGTTGGTTCATTCAACATCCCTTATCTTTTGGCTAGGTATTTGAGGTTGTTTACTTCAGGGAGGAAGCATGGGGTGATGATATCTGGAGGTCAGTTTGTTGCTCGTATCACTGAGCATTTTGGGCTGCTTACTGAGGAGAGACTCTAGGGATTGACAATGATTGTCCGAGACCTGCCTATGATTGATATGGCTGAGTTGGTGAGGTTGCAGATCTATAAGGAGCTCGACGATACTTGGGCTTGGTAGCCTTAGGACCAGAGAGGCGGCAGGTTGCTGCGGCTGGTGCCCTAGAGGTCGCTGAGGGTGCTCCTGATGTTGATGAGAGTGACCACGCTGTTTCAGTACTTGTACAGGCACCTCAGCCACCTGCATCTGGACACTAGTACTAAGGCATAAAGAGTTAGTAGTTAGTAGGAGGACAACCATCAGAGATTAGGTATTAGACAGTATGGCCTGTGATTTCTCTCAATTAACTACATGGACGGTCACTGGACTCTCACGGATGATGGATCAGGCTGGGGTCAGGTACACGAGCTATTCAGATTATCATATCATGTATGTGAGACGCATCAAGCGTAGGACTGATGACGCCAGCACCTCAGCACCCCAGCAGCCAGACCCTTGACTCTTCTACCCCTTACTTTTTTTATTGTTTATCATATTTTACATTTTATTATTTGTACATGTGTACCTAAACTTAAAACAACTTATCCTTTGATGTATATATATTATGATGTGATGTTTTGATTTGTTTGTGCATGATAGAATCAAGCCTGGCAGTAAGTTTAGCAAATTAGCTCGTTGATTGATTACGGACTCAAGAACCATACTCGTTACGAGAATAAAAGCAGGAGATTAATGTGTTGAATAGTGTAAAAGGATCTAAAGAAAAGTCTAACTTAAAGACTAGCTGAAAGAAAAGTGCTTCCCGGGAGACAACCCGGATTGTTTTTTATTTTTATCAAGTCTGTCTTCCCAGAGATCAATACGGCGTATCTGCTCCATACCATACGGCGTGTTGAATGTCTAGACGTTATCAGTCCTTTATTTTTCTGCATTTAAAAACTTTATTGTCAGTTCTGTCTATACGGCGTATTCATGCACATGATACGGCGTATTCAGCAGACTAACCAATATTGATACTTTTTATAGGTTTTTTCATACGGCGTATCCAAGTTTATGGATACGACGTATTGGTTTCCTGTACAGTTTATTGTTTTTATTTTTTATTAACCGTATGATACCCGAGATAGGATTTTGCATGTTTTTCCTATATTTTGCACAGGATCTCACCGGAAAAGAAATCGATGAAGTTGGTGAAGTATCAACCATCTGGAATCCTATGTGTGTTTTAGTCATGCCAGAATTCAGACGCATTTACAACACACATTCTTGCTCATAAACTCAACTTGGAGAATCTACCGAGCAAAACATCAAGGGAGTTTCTCGTTCTAATTATTTTAATTTCTCATTTTTAATATTTTATCTATACAATGAGGACGTTGTATAATTTAAGTGGGGGATGGGAATTAGAACGTATACTTGTCCATAGTTTTCACATTAAAAATGCTTAACTTTAATTTTTTTTTTTCAAAACATACTTTTGTGAAATTACTAGTTACATCACCCATATTAGTTATAGTAAGGATTTCAGCCTTATCCGTTCCAAATGTTTACCAAATTCCACAAAAATATAAGTTGTGTCGGTGATGTTGGTAGACTTTAGAACTTGTCTAGGTATATCATTCGAGACCACCAAATAGTACTATGATTTAGATGGAGTAACTTGTTTAAATTGGTAAATTTCTAAGATTACACCCAAAAAGCCTTTATATGTTATTTTATTGACTAACTACACTATTTCGTTAACCCCTGTATAAACCCTTTGTTTACTCTCATTTTAAGAGTAAGATACCCCTAGAAAAACCTGTAGAGCCAATCCTTTAGGATAACACCAACTATTTGTTTTGTTACACCTTTACACCTTAGCCTACCCTGTTAGATTAAGTCTATTTATCAGTTGCTAGTTGCTTAAAGTGTAAAGTATGTATTTCTTGAGTCTTGTGTCATTTTCATATCTCTAGTATGGTTGGGAAATTTTCACATTGCAATGAGAATGTAAAAAGTAGTCAAAACTCATGTATTTTATACGACCAACACAATTATTTGGTACGGCTTGAAGAATGTATAATCATGGAGAAATTATCGAAAGTTTATTATAATCATGAAGATTGAAAAAACAACGAATCGAGTATGGATTGTAAAAAAATCGAAAAATCATAAAAAACGCAACACAAAAGAGGAGGAAAGTTTAAAGATAGTCGGTTCGTAAAAGCTTAAACCAATGGAATTATTTGAAGGATCGATCATTCGTTGATGGATGGTTATAAATCGACGATGTAAAGTTTTGAATAAAGTGGTGAATATTGCCACTTGTCTTTGTAAAAGTATGTAAAGTATGGGATGATTGGGAAGTAGACGTTTACGGTGAACACAACTTAGGTTGTGTTCTTTTATCTATGATCAAGACGTTTGTGTATAAAGTTTTGTCTTATTATGGGAACCGGTTAGGAAAAAATGGTCTAGTAACTTGTACCTTATCTTGTTATGGACTAATTATTGTTTGTTATTTTGAATTGACAATAAATTATTTTCCTTTCCTAATCATTAACCATTGTTTACCCAACTAAGGAGTGTAAAAAAAATTGAGTCATGCATTATTTTCCAATCGTTGCTCCATGTATGTGTGATTCAACTGCCTATGTATGTTTATTACTTTTGGTGAAAGTTAAACAAGATCCACACCCTATATCATTCTTCATCCTAACCCTTGGTTAAACTCGAATGAGGATGTGATCGAACACACATGTCTATTATGTCGTTACGGCCATGTATGTGTGATTCAGCTGCCTTGTTGGTGTGGTACTTTTGGTGAAAGATTGTTAGAATGTTCAACCCTAAGCCTTATAATAAAAAACCCATTTTACCTTTATAAACTTTTTACTCCTTAGCTCTAGTGGTGGAGTTGTGTATCCTTGCCAAGCCTATGATAGAATACTCGTCGTGACCGAGCAATTGAGCGATATAGTTATATGTTTTAATCACATAGATTAGTATGAGTGATTTGAGTGTTTTCATCTACTATTTCGTGAGGTGTTTGGTAAATGTACTATGTACTTGATCGAATAAATGCTAAACAAAAAAAAATCCTTATGGATACACATATCATAAACTTCTAAAGGCCTAACTTGAGGACAGTAGCAATCAAGTGGGGGATATTTTGATGACATCAAATAACGTCACTTAATAGCATCATTTAACCCAAGTCAATAGCCCATTTTGTAATGATAAATTCAAGAATTTTACTTAATCGTTGTATTTTGAAATTGCAGTAATTATAGAGTACTTGGTGAAGATTAGCAAAAAGGCACGCATTCTGGAGCTTAAACAAAGACATTTGAAGATACTGACTCTTATATCCTATACACCGTATCCATCAAGGAAGATACGACGTATCTTTACCTACACTTCACAAAAGACCATGAAGGAATAAAGATCAATACGCCGTATCCAGAAGGAGTCTATACGCCGTATTTAATTTAAAGTAATAAAATATTCTGGAAGATAACAAACATGGTCCCTACTCTAAGAAACCCCCGATACGCCGTATCCAAGTCATTTGATACGTCGTATCGACCAAATTCTAGACCCTATAAATAGAAAACCTAAAAACGGGTTTTCAGTGTGCTTGATCATAATTTCAATACCTTAACCACAAAAGTCAATTTTCAGACGACAAGAAGAGCAGAAGAAGTCAAGCAAAGCTATCAATTCTATAGGAAACACTTTTTAATCTCCTATACTCTAGTAAACGATCAAATTTTTGATATCATACGTTTAACTCGTTTTTTGTTACCTTGTTAGATTATACTTCTTGTATTGAATATGACATTTAAGGCTAATACCCATGGGTTATTAGCCATTATTCTAAGATTTGAATGTTTGGTTTGTTATCTTGAAAGCTTAATTTAATCGATGATTGCTTGTTATGTTTATCAATTCATACTTGTTTACGTACTTTTGTATGCGATCTATCATTCAACTGGATCTAGTGATAAGGACCAAGTTAGCTAGATGCGGGAAGCTCTTCAATATATTTATTTATAATTCAGACTAATAGGATCATAATAATGACCTATCTTCGCCCTTAAGATAGTGAGCTTAGTTGGACTGCAGATGACCCATGGGATCAACGAGTACGTATCTAATCAATTGTGTAAAGACCATGGGCCAGTATACTAACTAGAATATAAATTGCCATTAAGCAGTAAGTGGGTAAAGTCTCTATGAGCTAGGGTTTAACAAGATCACCATTGCTTTAATCCCCAAGATAGATTATAATCAGCAAATTGGATGCTTTATGCGGATGCGTTTAATTGTGACAGAATTCTACATGTCTAGGTCTTAGGAAGAAGTAATGCCTAAGTCTTAAGAATGATATGCCGCCTCGAGATAAGTATTCATTGCACTAAATAAACAAACCAACATTCTAATTGAATTAATCATGGTTAATACAATTTTCTTATATTTGGCTAGACCGCTCTTCTATCTTTTGTCTGTCTGCTTGCATGTGTTATTGTGTCTTAAGTAGATCTAAGTCACCACAAACCTGTGCCAGTCTCTCAAGCAGAAAACCCCCCTTTTTATCTGTTTAGAATAAGGATTAACATAGGTTGAGCATAGGTTTTAACTTAGATTAGAGAATTAATATAGTTTATAAAATAACTTATTTAAGTTAACCAAAAATTAATAAAATAAATAGATTAGTTCTCGCTCTTAGTGACCGACACCCTTCTTACCACGAAACCTCTATCTGACCCGGTACACTTTTCGTAAAGTGGTTTGTTTTAGGTAAAGTCGACAAAATATAAATTTAAATCTTGAACTATTAATATACTACAACCCTACAAGACAGCACATCAGTAGCCTTAACTATTTTTGGGAAGTATCTCTCAAAAGACACCTTCTATGACATTTAGGTCAAACTTAGTAGCAGTCTTGGTATTTAAAATGAGCACTTCTTCCAAACACTTAAAAATAATCAAGAAGTAGGTTTCTTACCTCTCATGACATTCAAATAGGAGTTTATCTAAGATGGCTCTAATTAGATTCGTTTAAGGATATAGTTGAAAGTATCTACTGAGCTAAACTAAAACTTTTATGTAAACAGATTGTTCATTCAACATTGTTCTACTCATTCTTGTAGTGTCCTATTTTTCCTTTCTACCATGCTATTCTAATGTGGAGTGCGTTTAGCGAGAAGTTTTTGTAATACCGTTGGCGTTACAAAACTCTCCAAATTGTACTTCATTATCAAATTCTCTACCGTGGTCCATCCTAATTGACACGATTAGACATCCTAATTGGTTTTGTATTTTTCTACTAAATATTTCAAAATTGTTCAAGATTTCCGATTTTGGTTAAGGAATCTTTCCATGTATACCATAAATAGTCGTCTACTATTACTAAGGTATATAGGTTCCTCCGTAACTCCATACGGCGATAGACCTAAGAGACCATATGGAGAATTATCTAAGCATAACGGACAAAGAGACAAAAATGTAAAGCTAAAGACTATCGAGATCTTGTTTCCAATTTTCAAGCATCAAACATAGAGTTATCAACATAACAAATGAACATACCTAACACTATCATATAGATGCTAAAGATAGAAAGAGAAGCAAATTGCGAGACCTAACCACCAATCCACAAAGTGGAGTATTCATCAAGTCGTTGCAAGACACATTTAATCTTCATGCTTATTACCTAATTACTATTACGCATAAGCCTTTCATCCAAATACCTCTACCTATGACCATACTTCCTTAACAATTTTTTGCTAACAATATCAAAATATAACTGCTAAGATTTATAAAAATGTATACATAACATACCCATGAAATCACCAATAAGACAAAAATATGCCAAAAGATGGAAATATGTGTGCTTTTGTGTCTCAATGTGCAGGAAAGGATATCAAAGTCAAAAAGAGCAAAAACCGACAAGAAATGAAGAGACAAGTACAAGAGAAAGATTTGAAGCCAATATCGAAAGCCGGATCAAGACCGTGGTCGAGAAAAGTCAAGAAAGTAAAGAAAAGGACAAAGTGAAATGACCATTATACCCTTTGAAGAAGATGCAAAATTACTAAAATACCCTTTAGCTTTCTACACCATTCTGCAACACAAAAGCCCAATAAAGAGCCCAAACTCAAAGTCCATTTCTTGTTCTTAAAACTACAAGGGCTAGAAATGCCAATCTTTAAATTCATTTTATACTACACCTTTGAAAAAAAGAAACACAAGGACTACTTATACAATTAGCCCAAAGTTTCGAATATAACAGCCTTTTTCCCCTGTCCCTTTTCCTCCTAACCGTTTTATAACGATTTTTCCCGCCAAAACCCGAACAAACCCAACTTCCCTAAATCCTTCTCCCGTCTCTTCCAACTCCACCCCACCTCGTAGTTACCAACTACTCCACGTCATTATTAAGACGTGGCAGCTTCCTAAATGGTCTGAACACCTCACCAAACACAATCAACAAGCAAGATCAAATAAAAAAGTCATCTATTGCTAGAAAGCTGAGAGTTCTCATCTTCTTCTCATTTTTTACTCCTATAAATAGGAGTTTGTAATTCAGTTTGAGAGATAGTTTTTAGAGAGTTAGTTCAGTTTATTTTGTAATTTTCACTTTTTAGCTTTCGTGTACTGTTCATCGTTGCAAATTAATATTTTTAATCTTTCAATTCAGTTACTTCTGTTCTTTATCTGTAAATCTTCTTTAAAAGTAATAAAGCTAGTTGAATTGTGTTTGAGTTTAAGTTTTCATGAAATAAGCTAGTTTTAGCTAATAAGCTTGAAATAAGCTCAATTAGCTTATTCCTGTTTTCTTTGTTCAAAAGTTGATCATAATATGGATAAAAGCTGGATTTGTTCTATTTTAGTTCAACAAAGTCATTTTGAAGTTCAAATTTGATTGATATTGGAAGCAATAAGGAGAAATAAGCTCCAATTTAGCTAATTGAGCTTAAGCTCAGGTTTAAGGCTAAGGTAGCCATTAGGATTTATTTAGTCACATCCTCAACAAGAGTGACCTAGAGTTCAGAGACTACAAGATCAAAGGTTTAGATTCATGTTTTGATTTCAGCATTCATACAGCTTAATTCATTAGCTTATTGTGTTTACTTCTTGTGCTTAATCCTGTTTAATTTTGCTTAGTTTACTTAGATTATGGCAAAATGTTATTAAAGTTGATGTAGTTAAGCTATTGAGATCTCAAGTTTAGATTCCTGTCATAATAGAAAGTTAATAACCCGCTAGTGTAGAAAGTATATATTAATTAAACATAAGCTAGGAATTTTAGAGCTTAAACACGCTTAATTAGTTGAGTTTAAGATAGAGTAGATAAAAGGTTTTTAGTCATTTAGTTTGAAAATAGATTTTAAAAGCTGTTAAGAAATGTTCAAAAAGTGTAAGGAGTGTTTGGGCATTACACTATTTTGACTTTAAAAGTCAATGACCACTAGTCTAATCTTTTTCTTTAGTTGAGTTTCTTATAAAAGACAAGATCTTTAAAGGTTTCAGGAGTCATTTTGCATTTTTAAAGATTTAGAGTTTAAAAAATTATTACAAGGCACAAGACAGTTTAAAGTCAAGTAGATTTATAGATAAGTGTTTCACAGCATTTTAGAGTTAAATTTTGGTTAATGTAGGTTTAGAAACAATAGGATAGTGAGTTTATGAGTTCTCACCTTAGAAATTTAGCCTGCATTTAAGCCTTTACCAATTACACCAGTATAAGCAGTACTTACTCAGTAAGTACTGCTTGTTGTTCATCATTTTCTAGCTTCTCTTTAGCATTTGAAATTAGGAGATAGAAGTTAGAATTAAGCATTTTAGTAGTATTACATTAGCTTTATATAAATCATCTCTTAATTTTCATTTCTCATCTTATGACTACTTTTATGTCTGCAAAATGGTGTTAGCAGGCAACTTGATTTCTTGCTTAATTCTTTTGAATATTTCTAATTTCTAGTTGTTTATCTCCAAATTCTTTTTAATCTATGTTTACTCTTTAATCATAGAATAGCTTATTTCCAAAATTATCAGTTCTAGTATTTAAGATTTTGAGGTAGTTAGCTTATTATGCAATTGCTTAATTTTAGTAATAAGCCAGAAACCTAGTTTTTTATAGTAAATCTTCTTGTTTAATCATAGTTTTACTTTTAGCTTAATTTCGAGGTTTTAGACCATCTTTAGTACACATTATAAGCTTCTTATAACTTCTTTTGGTTTTTATTTTCATTAAGTAATAAGCTAGATATAAGAAAAAGATTAGAAAAGTTAGAATTTTAAAGGAAAACCTTAGTTTCTGTAATGCAGGTTTAGAAGTTAAATTTCTAGCTTATTCAGTTTGAAAAAAGGTCAATTGCTTTTATTAAAGATGTAGTAAGATAAGCTCAGGTCCAACATTTTTTATGTTTTTGAGTTTTAGCTTATTTTCATTTTTGTAATAAGCTGAAAATTGCTTAAGTCGTAGGGTCTGTTTGGTACATTTTCAATATCCTAAAGGTTGATCCAGTTAACTATAGTGTAAATTTCTTTTATTTACCCCGCCTACCCTTTATTTTCAGTTGTTGCATTTTCTACCCTGTTCTTTTAGTTTAATAAAATAGTTTTAATATTTTTAATATTAGTTTTAATAAAATTAGGGTTTAGGTTTTAATTAGCAAAATTAGGGTTTAATTGAATAGCAAAAATTGGGCATTTTTTATACCGTTAGATTCTTCACCCATTTTAGTAGTTAAAATAATTTTCTTTTTTTTACCAGTTAAATTGTATGTTTAGAATAAAATAGTTTTTTTAGTAATTTCTCTTTTTCTTAGGAAAATCATATGAAAATAAAAAAATAGTTGGAAAAATTAATTATTTTTTGTAATAAATTTTCTTTTTTCACTCTAATAATTTTTGAAAATTAAAATTGAATTTTAGTGATAAATTTTAGAAAAAGTGTATTTTTAGTTAAACATTTTTTCTTATAAGAAAATCATAGAAATTCAAAAATAGCTAAAAAGTTCAATTCATTTTCCTAAAATTTCTTTTTAAATTTGTGATTTTGAGGTATAAAATTTGTTCGTGTTAGTGCTTTAGATTTTAAATTCTAGTTTTAGCTCACATTTTTAATTCACGTTTGTAAATTTTTCGTATAGTGGAAACATATTTATTTCTTTAATTGTTTTCTAATAGTTTAAATTTGTGATATTTATATTCGGAGTTTAAGTTAAAAACAACAAATCCTTTATGCCATTCTTGATCGAGATCCGAATTATTCCCGAATTTCAATTCACGACTTCGTTGGGATACGACCCGAGAAGAAATACTTCCCGGTTAAAAATATACGTATTGTGTTTTCTTAAGTGAGATTTTATCCTTTTATTTCTCTTTGTTGTGAGAAATTAATTTGGAAAGAATTGTCACATAGAATTTAAACATAAATAAATAAATTTGACACGTCTTACCAACACCTATACCAAATTTTTGGCGCCGCTGCCGGTGAAGACTGAACGTTTTTTATTTTTTTTTTTTTTTTTGAGGAAATTCCGTTGAAGTAGCGTTAAAGAAGACCCTTCCTCTGGAGTTACTTTGCTATTTTTGTATATATAGTATAAAAATACAAAACGTTCATTAATTCGATTCCTATCGAATTAGTTAAAATAACAAAAATAAAATAAACAAATTTGGATACTAGCTATCCATCTTAAACCATTCCAATAAACAACAAAACTAATCGTGAGTTACTTGCGAGGTACGACGGACCTTTGAGTTTACAAACTATAAGGTGAGTATAAGGAAAGGTGATAGCTACTTGCTAAGAAGTCATTGCGGCTCGCTAAGCTTTTCCGCTCACTTGTGCGTAATCTTGGAGACTTATCGTGAAGCTTGTAATTAACGGTTGCCAAAATATTTTTCTTTTGTTTTCTTCCTAATAAATACAAAAATTAGAATTTCCCCAAAAATAATCTTCTTAATCCCAAATTCTTCTTTCTTTTATTTTCTCTAGTGCATGCGCACTCGTTCTTCCTTGGAATACACAATTCCGAGAAGACGTAATCGTCGACGTTCTCGACAACAACAAGAGGCAATCCCTCTCATTCTGGATCCGATTCCAATGGCCGATGACCGACCTATGGCCGAGCAACTTCAAGCTCCCACCGGGGGGTTTGAAAGTGCTATAGTTGTACCACCCATCAATGCTCAAAACTTTGAACTAAAATCCTCTCTCATTAATCTTGTTCAAAATCGAATTTTTTGAGGAGGTAATGATGAGGAGCCTCATGCTCACATTCGTCATTTTGAGAGCATAATAATAAACAAAGTGTATCCATATGTACCTAACACCACCATCAAACTTCTTCTCTTTCCATTTTCTCTTGACGGGGTTGCCAAAACATGGCTCGACAAAGAACCCCCGAATTCTATTCTTACATGGGATGACTTAGTGTCTAAGTTCATCAACTTTTTCTTTCCACCTTCTAAGACTACCAATCTTCGGAATGAAAAGTACGAATTTTCGACAAATTGCTCAAGAATCTTTCTCCGAAGCTTGGGAGCGTTTCAAGGAAGTTCCCTAAGGAAGTTCCTCATCACGGTTTTCACTCATGCCACCAATTAACACATTCAATAATTCGTTAAGCTATAATGAACAAATTCTCGTTAATTCCGCTGCCGGTGGCAATTTTCTCTACAAAAGTCCAACCGAAGGACTAAAAATCATAGAGAATAAAGCCAAAGTTAGATGTTCACGGAACGCCGTGATGCGAGTGAGTACTAATGCTCCTCCATCTTCTTCTACTTCTTCATCATCTAACTTCGAATTCCAACAAATGGCAGCAGCATTAGAGGATAAGATGACTTTGACTTTAGGAATGAAATGAATAAGATGAAAAATATGATAAAGCTCTCGTTCCTACTCCCATTCCGATTAAAGCGGTGGAGGAAAGGTGTACTACTTGTGGTAGTAATCATAGTTATAATGTGTGCCCAATGACTAGGGGAGGATTATTAAACCCGGCTTATCATTATAATTTTCAACAAATTCAACAAAGGCTATTCGGGTCGGTAACTTTGTTCAAAATGGAAATTCTGGATACCGTCCTCCCAACTTAGCGAACCAAATAAGACCACCGGGCTTTACTTCAACATGATATGAACAATAGTAATTTGATGCAAATCAAGGTTATAATAGACTGTGTAAAAATGGAACCAAGATTAACCCATAGGAGCAAACCTCGGGCTTACACAACAAGCACAAGCTTATCAAGCCCCGAGTACTTAAGTTCCGTGACTTATCTAGGATTGAGGCTTACAACAAAAGCAAATGATGTTACTTTAGAATAATGTGCAAAAAAGAAAAAAAATTTTGAATTGATTTCAAAAGGGAACAACAAGATTTCAAAATGAGCAAGAGAATTTCAAAATACGATGTCTTAACAGGTTTTCAAAAGCAAATGGGAAATAACAATGCATCGGTTCGGAACTTTACCAAGTAATACTAATTCTAATCCTAGAAATGAAGTCACGGCTTAACACTACTAGATTGGTTTGGCTATGAAGGACCATTACCTCCTATTCCTCCTCTTATGTCAAACCGACAATGAGGATGGTAAGGAAACTGATGTGACAAAGGACCATGTGCAACCCACAATTTCACCAAGTACCGCAAATTACCAACCTCCTATGTTTCAAAACAAGGAAAAGGTCCAAAATAAGGAAAAAGAACCCATTGTTGAGCCTAGAGTTGTTAATGAACCTTTCAAGTCTAAGACAAATTTGCCTTATCCTTCAAGAGTTGAAAAGGACAAGAATCGTGAAAGAGATGATATCTTAGCTTCAAAGTTCATAGAAATCTTTCATGATCTTCACTTTGAGCTTAGCTTTGCGGATGCTCTTGTCCAATTTCCGAAGTTTGCTTTACTGGATCAAAAAGTTTGTTAAGTAATAAGGACAAATTGATTTGAGAAAACAAAGACACCAATGATAGCTAATTGCTCTGCGGTCATTCCAAAAGCTTCCGTAAGCTTGGTGACCCAGGACGATTTCCTCATTCCTTGTGATTTTGGGAGTTTGATAATCACTTGGCACTAGCGGAATCAAGGTGCAAGTGATCAATCTCATGCCCTGAGCTATTGGAAAAAACTTGGACTTCCCGACCTTACAAGTACTAGAATGGTTCTAGAATTAGCCGACCGAACAATTTCTAAACCCCTTGGGATAGCCAAAAATGTGTTCGTTAAGGTCGGAAAATTCTATTTCCCGGTCGATTTTGTGATATTAGACTTTGTTGCGGACCCCCGTGTTCCTTTGATTTTAGGAAGGCCATTTTTGAGCACAGCTCATGCCTTGATTGATGTTTATATGGGGAGAAATTTTAAAGACATGATGATCAATCTTTGATCCTAAAGTGTGGTGATACTCCCACAATTTCTTATGATAATTTTGAATCCGTGAAACGAATTAACCTTATTGATGCAACTTGTGCGAGTATCTCCACAGTCTTAAACATTACCGAGAGTGGTGATTCACTTCTATCATTTCCGGATCCTCCTTCTTTCACTCTTTTGAAGGAAGTGAGATGATCTTGAGGAAGAAATAGAAGAGGTTTTTTAAATACATGATGAATTCTTTAAAACATGGATATAAATTACGAATTTTAGTGATGAGGAGGTGATGTAACTTACTTGGAAAAATTGCTTAAGTTTTAAATGAATGATCCATTTCACCAATCACACCTCTTGAGTTCAAAAAGAAGTCAAAAAATGTTGGAATCGGTCAAAACATCAATAGAGGAACCACTCGACCTTGAACTCGAAAGAGTATGCCATCACATCTTTGTAATACGATATTACTTGAAAAGGATAATAAACTACCCTCATAATTTCAAAAGATTTCAAAAGATGATGATAATGTAAAACTTAATGAGTTCTAAGGAGCTCACAAAAGTGCTCTCGCTTAGAAAATCCCGACATTAAGGGAATTGATCCAAAGTTTTGTACACATAAAAAATGATGGAGATGATTACAACCAGTGGTTACAGAAATGCAAATAAGGTCAACCCTAAATAAATAGGTTATTAAGAAAGATGTCATCAACTTCTGATGCCTGGCTTGATTTACCCCATATCGGATAGCCCATGGGTTAGCCCGGTTCATTGCGTGCCTAAAAAAGGGGGAATGACCGTGGTGATGAATGATGACAATGAACTCATTCCAACCCGACTTGTGACCGGTTGGAGAGTTTGCATTGTAATATAGAAATTGAATTAATGCCACTGAGGAAAGACCCAATTTCCATTACCTTTCATGGACCAAATGCTTGAAAGGTTAGCGGGGAATGAGTTCTATTGCTTCTTAGACGGATTTTCCGGGTACTTTCAAATCCCGATTGACCCACAAGACCAAGAAAAGACCACTTTTACTTGCCCCTATGGGACCTTTGCCTACAAAAGAATGCCTTTTGGCCTTTGTAATGCACCGGGGACCTTTCAAAGGTGCATGACGGCCATATTCCATGACATGAATTCTAGAAAAAACCATGGAGGTTTTTATGGATGACTTTCGGTTTTTGGGGATATTTTTTTCAAAGTCCTAGATATCTGATAAAATGCTTATCGATGTGAAGAAACAAATCTTGTGCTTAATTGGGAAAAATGCCATTTCATGGTAAAAGAGGGAATAGTTTTGGGACATAAAATTTCTAAAAGTGTTTTAATATGAGCTTTTGAGGAAGGGTTGCAAGGAAATTAGCAATGAGAGCTAAATTACCTTACTCTACCACGGTAAAAAGGATGTTTCGAATTTTTTTAGGTCTTGCGGGATTTTTATCGAAGGTTCATGTCAATATATTTCAAAAATTGCAAGACCCATGACTCATCTTATGGAAAAAGAAACTCTATTGTTCATTTCAGGGATGAGTGTAAACAAGTTACTAATTGGCAGCGGTTTACTAAGAATTTTTTGTGTGAAGAAAAGGGTTTCAGTAAAACAGCCATAACTTTTGATCCGTAAGTCCGTTTCAGGCCCGTGACCTCTCAAATCGAAAAGAAAAACACACACACACTTTTACAAAAAATGAACTTCACCCCTCCATGGAAGTATGGAGGGGGTATTTATAGTCCCGGGCTTTACTAGCTAAACTAACCCGACACGACTATAAATGATAAATGTAATTCCAGATAAGTCACCATATTTTAGGGCTAACATTGTGTATAATCTTTGTAAAGATTGTGGGTTATAAACCCTAGACACGAATCTGAGATCTATTTCTTTTTATGTTCGAGTGTTGTTGATGGTAGGGGAGATGGAGATGAGATATAAAATTGTGATGATGGGTTAGGATATTTATTGTGGATTTGTTGGGTTAGGCTGTTGATTTGTAATTGTTGGATTAATTGTGTTTAGATGTGGGTTATTGATGTTAATGGTGTTTATTGAAAGTTGTAATGGTTTGTTGAGGTTATGGGTTATGTTGAGTCTGTCTTTCTCATTCTACCTTTCTGTAACCTTGACTCAGTGATGACTAACTCAGTGAATCGACCCGGTCAACTCGGTAATTACCGAGTTGACTCGGTCATGGTATGGTGTATAATTTTCCTGAACCAGCTAGTGTATAAATCGCCCAACACATTCGGTATAATTCTCCCAAGACTACTGGTATAATTCGCCCAACAGTTGCGGTATAATTCGCCTAACATTTGTGGTATAATTCGCCCAACAGTTTGGGTTAGCCCAACCTTTTTGGTATAATTCGCCTAATAGCTTGGTATAATTCGCCCAAGTTTTTTAGTATAATTTGCCTGTACTTTTTCAAAAAAAATGGATCTGAAATTATTCTTGTCCTTATCCATTGTTCTTTACCAGACAAATAAGCTCCGAAAATAAGCAACTTTTAATCACATGAAATGGTCACGAAATACGCAATAGAATAAGCTAAAAAAACCCCAAAACCCACAGAATAAGCCGAAACCAAAAACAACTAAAAAAGGCTTATAAAAAAAGCTGCTTACCCACAAACATAAGCTATGACCCAAAAAGCTCCCAAATAAGCAGTTTGAGCCCTCAACGATTTAATAAGGAAAGTTTAAAGCTTTTGCTTTTAAATAAGCAGACCATGACATGTATGAGACATTTTTGAGACTGTTAAACAGATCTATCTATAAAAAATGACAAAGGACAACCTTGACAAAGTGACAGATTTTAAAACTTAACAGATATGAACCAAACGGACCTTAAGATATCAAACTGACCCAAGAACAAAACCGTGGTGATGATACCAATTAAAGAATCTAAAGAATCTATGATCCGGTGGTCTTGAAGACTCAAACCACATGATAGTCATTTCTAGTGAGAGAGAGTAGAGAGAAAGTAAAATGTAAAATAGATGAAAAAATGTAAATGATGCAAAAGCCTCAACCCCTCTATGGAAGCCATAGAGGGGTATTTATACCACCATACATTACACAAGTATGCTATATTGGCTATTCTAGTCCCTGTGTATGGTGGTATGGTAAACTATGATAATTCTGTAATGTCGTCACATAAAATGGATTCCTAACAGGGGAGGCTGATGTTATCCTTGATATAAAGATTAACATGAAAGTAATGGAATAGCAATTTCTCAGTCTCATTATATTAAGAATGTACTGAAGAAATTCAATTATTATGATTGTACTCCAGTGAGTACTCCTATAGATATAAGTGAGAAGCTTATGCCTAATAATGGTCAGGCTGTATCTCAACTTGAGTATTCTAGGGTGATTGGTTGCTTGATGTATGCCATGACTTATACAAGGCCTGATATTGCTTTTGATGTGGGTAAACTGACAGAAAATGATAAAAAAAAGTGTGTTATACTGTAAACAGGAGAAAAGTGGGGTAGGAAGTTGTGAAAAGTACAAAACATATGTACTTTTAGTAGGTTAAGTTTAAAAGGATGTTTGGCATAAGCAGTCTTAACATAAGTTAAGACTGCTTGTGGTACTTTTAGGATTAAGTTAGATTTAATTAGCTTTAATTAAGTCTTAAGGATAGTTTCTATAAGCTTAGAATAAGTTTAGATAAGATTTGAGTTTGTTTTATCAAGAATAAAAGGTTGCAGGTTCAAAAGCTGCTTAAACAGCTTATTTCTTAGTTTTCTTATAAATACATTTGAGGAGTTGTTTTGTGGTTTAAATAAGTTTCATATGCATCATTGAATATCTGTTTTGAGTCATAAGTCCTAGGATAACCAATAAAGTTTTTGTTAAAAAACAGTTAAGTTCATGCTTGTTCATGTTTTGATTTTAAAAAGGTTTCTTGCAGGTCATTAGTGTTTAGGATTTAGTTTATTGTTGATTAATTTTGATTGAAATTTGCTTATTGGAGTCTGAGCTTAATCTGTTTTAAGATCTTAGAGAGTCAAAATTAGTTTTAGAGTCTTAAATTTGAGCTTCAAGTTGTCATTTATTTTCAAAAAGCCAAAAAAATTAGTGTAGTCTGTCACATTAAAACATTTTTCCTAGCTTAATCTCTTGTCTAATTTTTTTATTTCTAGCTTCTGCGTGTTCTTTGGTTATCAATCTTAATCTGTTGTTAGCTTTTAGCTTATGTCAAGTGCTTATTAGTTCTAAATTTAAGCTTAAAATGTGTCAAAAGTCTTTTAAAAGTGTCATTTAGAGTAAACTGTCTTAGTGGTGCTTTTCAGCTTATTTTATTAGCTTATTTTTTTTATCATTTATGCTTATTAGGTTTAGGACTAGGTCTGTTTCTGCTTAATTGCCTTTAGTTAGCTTATTTGGTCTTATTAGTAAATATAAAAGCCAAGCAGTTTTAGCCTTAAGCAAAAATGTATTCTTAAGTAAACTGTCACTTTGATTGGTGCTTTTCCTAGCTTAAAAATAAGTTTCAGTCAAAAGTCCATTTATTAAAAGTGCTTATTTTTGCTTATTCTATATCTGTTTTCAAAAAGAAAAAAATAAAAAAAATGTTTTTGCAAAAAGGTAGGTCACAGGACTCGAACCTGTGACCTCCCCTTCACAACACACACTCCTTACCAGCATGCCCTTGGGTCTTTTTCGTTAAACCTTTACAACATTTATTATTTATATGCTTTTTAGTTTAGCTTATTTAGCTTATTTGAATTTCCAGGGCTTATTGCCTATAGCTTATTTGGTTGTTTTTATTTGTAAACTTTAGTTTAAACTAAAAGTATTTTTAGTATTTTTCTCAAATTTTAAAATTTATGTTTAGTATTTTTAATTCTAATTTTAATCCGGAATAGTTATAAAAATTAGTTTAAATAGTTTTAAAAATATAGAAAATAATTTTAGTTTTTAGAAAATTAGTTTATTTCATTTAAGTTTCAGAAATTTGCATTTTTATTTTTAAGAGTTTTATTTTGTCATTTTTTGGTTAATTAAGTTGATTTTAGTTTTTTGTATATCGTTAGAATTTTAATTTAGCATGCCTTTATGTGCTTTCCCTTTGCGTTATTAGATTTAGAATCCAAAACCAAATCTTTAATGATAATCAAGCTCAATTTACAACATGAACGTCGAATTTCCATTCACCTCTCACCGAGGAGAACGATACCCATGTTGATTACTTCTTATTATTTTCTAAGAATAATTTGTATGATACTTTGCTTATGTATATGTATTATATATATTATTGAGGGATTTTTGTGGAATATCAAAATGGCACCGCTGCCGGGGAGAGGTGTAGCGATTTTTAGGAGATTGTTCATGTTCGAGCCTTGAAGATCCTTTCCCCATGAAAGTTTTCGTGTTATATATAAAAATCCAAAAATATTTTTTCGATTCTCTTTTCTTTTCTATTTTCTTTTTATATTTAAATATTAAAAATGACCGTTTGTTAATTGTCGTTTCGGCTCATCTTTAGTTAACAAACTATAAGAGAGGTATAAGGAGGGTCGATCCTACGAACTTCGACCCGAAAGGAGAAGGATTTTAAAAGGCTTCACGCTTACCCACTCCTTCGCTTCTTTGTGCGTTTTCTAGAGAGCTACCGTGCACCTTTGACTATCGGTTACCAAAAATATTTTTCTTTCGTTAATTTCTTTTCCTTATGTATTATTTTAAAAATCTATAAATATTCTTCTCTATCCTCTTATTCGTTTAATTCTTATTCTCTCTACCCTCTTATCCGATAATTCTTCAACATATCTTGGTTTTCGAGGTGCTCGTGGTGTGGAGGTCCGTTTAACGGTAGAAATTGTTGGAGTTGTACCAATGTGAGTTTCGGAGACGAGTTTTTCTGTAACCCTGATTCCATTTCAAATGATGAAACACCCAATTTTTCCTACCCACCTTCACAACCCTAAACATCTTCGTTTGGCTAATTTCATTGTTTTGGGTATGGATATCTGTTAGAAGATGGTGTATGTTGTCAATGGTGTACTTGTAAGTGGTGTGGAAATATACTTAGAGGAGGATTTTGTTTGTTTTGCGCTTCAAGAGATGGAAATTCATCCATTGATGCTCCTAATCCGAACTCTTTCAATGATCCTCCAAATGTTTTCACCCAACCTCCTCAACCCCGGTACGAATCATACTCGTGTGAATTATGTGGGAATGACGCTCATTATGGTTATGATTGTCCACCATGGGTACCGCTTGTCTATGAGCAGGAACCGTGCTACAATCAAAACTTTAGTGATAATTATTATCCATAAAATTCATCGAGTTTTCCACAACTATCTCTTAATTATGAAAAATGTAGGGGTCCTCATGAAGATTATCAATGTCAACCGTGGCATCAAAACTACTCTGTGCTTAACCCTTGCTATGATTCTAATTCTTACGGTTTTGACCAACCCTCGCAGTATTCCATCGATCACCAGCCTTAGAGTATTCAAGAAGACCTTAATCAGCAGATGATGAATGATGTGCATAATAAATGGGATGATATGATTCAGTCAAAGAATGAACTTTTACAATCCTTGGGTGAAATGTTACATCAATGAGAGCAGGCGGCTAATCTTAGTACTCATACTCTCGATCCATCTTGACATTTCAATTCTATTTACTATGATGACGATGATGACGAGGAGAGTATTATTCCTTTGAATGAAATTATTTCTTAAATTCCTCCTTCTATTGCAATCACACCCGTCTTACCGACTATAGAGCCCGAGGACTCTCTCATCATGGGGGATGAGAATCTTAGCACTATTCCTGAAAAGGAATCGGATGAATTCATAAAGTCTAGTATTGAGGACCTTGTTCCAATCCCAAGGGAGTCCGAGGATACGTCTGACAGTGACAAAGAGTGTGATTTTACTTTTTATGATAATTCTGTGACTTTCTCTAATCCTCTCTATGATGCTAATGATGATTTTACCTCTAGTGATGATGAGTCACTTCCTGAGGAGGACGTTCAGGAGGAAAATTTTAAAACTTATTCGAACCCTCTTTTTGAATTTGAGGAAGAGTACATCTCTAGTGACGTAAATCCTCTTTTTAATGAGATATTAGAGGACATCGAGAGTAAGGACTCTTATGTTTCAAACCTTGATGAGCCAGCTTTGCTGGTCACACCTCTTTTCGATGCTAATGAGGATGAGTGTTTCGACCCAGGAGGATATATTGATAAGATCGATGCTTTTCTAGATATTGATGTTTCTACGGATATTGAGGACGGTTATCATGATTCGGAGGGATACATAATCTATCTTGGTGTTTGCTTACTAATGATACTACCCATAATTGCCCTCCTGAGGTATTTTTAGATCATGAACCAAGAAGCTTACAAGATGAACCTGATAATGATGATTTGAAGAGTATTGTCAAAGTTTTCGACCCCGGGATTTATGAGAAAATTATTTCTCCGACATATGTGAGGTTACCCATTGAGGATCGCCATTATTTTTCCCTCACATCTGTTATCAGAATCTTTCTTCCTTATCTCACATCTATTTCTATGGGATTCTTCTCTCCTTCGGGGAGTGAAAGATACAATATCTTTGACCCCGACTATCATGTTTTTAGTTTCTATTCCTTGAGCCTGGTTGGCGTATCTCATCGGAGTGGTCTATCATGTGCTTCAATGTTTATCTAAACATCTTGAATGAAAGTCCGATGGAGATTTTCTCTTCCACATGTGTCGTCCCTAATATAACGATGATATGGGGAGGGTCAAGCTAGACACTCGCACAAAAACAAGCGCTTCTCGGGAGGCAACCCGTGTCTTTTCTTCTTTCTATTTTCTTAATAAATAAGTATGTGATTTTATAGCCCAAGTGTAGGGGCGTGCTTCTTTCTTTGGTGTGTGGTACCATTTTTGCAGGATTCCTTAAGATCGTGAAGACTCGTGCTTGTTTTCAATCCTCCAATCATCCGGTCTTCGATCTTCTACTTATTTTGGAATCCTTAATCCCGATCTTATATATATATTTGTTTCCCCTTTCACACTTGGAATTTTTTGCATTTGCCTTTTTCGTTCCTAAGTGTGGGGGGTAAAACCCGATATTTTTGAACATTGAGGCCAATGTTCTATTTTAAGTGTGGGGGGGGGGGGTTTCTATCGAAATGTAATCATACCTGTTGCCTGTCTGTGTCCCACACAACCCCGTTTTAACCAAAATTTTAAATTTTTATTGTTGTTTTATTTTAGTAAAAAATAAATAAATAAATAAAAAGAAATGATGAAAGTATAAAAATATAGAAATAAGTAGGCCCGTAGAACTAGGGATATTTTTTACTTGACCGAGTGTTTCACTCTAGCTTTCCCCTTAGCTTTTTAGACTAAGCATTTGCTAAACTTTAAAATTTTGCAAAGAACGAAAAATAATAGAGTTTAATATAAGTTAGATGCTAAGCGTAGAGTAGTTGAATCTCTTTAGAGCTCATAGAGGTTAATTGTGACTTTTTGCTCCCACCAGCCTAATAAACGTTATATAATTGTAAAATAAATAAAGTTGCTGTAGTTTTTGCGATTCTTAGTTTAAATTCCTTCGTATAGATTTCTTTTGGTGAAAGTAAGGTACACATCGAGGTTTTGTCAGTGTTGTGGGGAAATAGGCTACCGATTCCTGACGGCTCGCTACCGTTGTCTAGGTAGTTAAAATACCACATGACTTGAAATTTGGCTATAATAATAATAATGTAATAAACCGAAGCCGAAATAAGAGCACTGGACCATGGTCGGCTCGCATACCGATGTGACAGTCATTTAAAGGGTGGAGGTAATAATAATAATAATAAATCCGAGACTGATAAAAGTTTACTGGATCATGGTCGGCTCGCATACCGATTTGTTTGGCAGGATGTGTCAAAAAGGTCGAAGGATCTCCTGGTCAGAAATAAGACTCTAGGACATGGTTCGGCTCGCATACCCGATGATGGCCAGTTATTTAAAAGGTTAACTGGGGGTGGATGATTAGATTTAACTTCTTCCACCTTCATTTCATCTCAACTACCTTCACCAATCCTTCTCTCATATCTTTCACTTTCCTATTCTTTAACTCTTTTCTCTCACTCACATATCACTTCACCTTCTCACCACTCTTTTCATTCACATTCAAATCATTTTTCAACCTTCTCACTAATCATCATCCACATTTTCACCACTCTTTCACTTTTTTTTCTTCTTTCTCCAATAATCTTCACTTTCACTACACTTTCTTTCACTCATTTTTCTTTTATTCCTTTCTAACTATTTATCACATCCCTAACTCTTTTCATCTTTCATCAATTTTCTTTTACCACTTCATCACTTCACTCATCACTTTCCTCACTCAATCATTTCTTCTCTTATCTTCTATCTTTCTTTCATCTTCAATCACTTCATCTTCTCATTTCTCAATTTATCACCTAACATCATCACCTTCATTTTTCATCCACCATTCTTCTCCACTCTCACTCAATCTTCTCTCCTCTTCATTCATCCAATTCTCACCTTTCTCATCTTTTCATCTCATACTCTCAAATCTTATCATAATCATCACTCATCTTAACTTCTTCTTTCAACTCCATCTCATATCTCCTTTTTCTCCATTCTTCACCACTCTTCCTCTCTTATCTTCACTCCATCCATCTCCTATCCATTATCTCTTCACTATCACACCACACCAATACATTCTCCACCTTTTCCTCCATTCATTCACATCTTTCTCACCTTTCACTCACTCTCATTCATCACCACCATCATCTCCACCTCCTTTCTCATCACCTTCTTTCTCATTCATTTCTCCATATTCCATCCTCATCACTTTTCTCATTCCTTACTTTCTCCCCCAACTTCATCACTCACAATTCTCATTTCTTTTCTCTTTTCTTCCACTCATTCACCACATTCTTCTCATCATCTTGCATCCACTCATAGATAGATAATGATGAGAGATGATGGGATGAGGGATGGATATTATGAAAATGGGTTAATATGAATAATTTGTAATAGAGGATAAGGGGATGGATATGGAATACGTTGGGGAGGGGATGGGAGGGGGGATGACTAATGAATGGAGGAGATTGCGGATGATGGAGCGACGATGAGAAGGGATAATGAGGGAAATAATTGGGATATAATGAGGGATGGGAGATAGGGTGGAAGGGATAGACATAGAGAAGAAGAGATAATGATAATAATGGAGGAATTGTGATGAAGGGAGAAAATTGATAGATGCGGAGGGGGAAGAGAACGATGGATGGAATGAGAGATTAGGAGGATAGATATGAATGCGGATGAGTTAAGATGGTGAATGGAGGATGAGGAGAAATGATAAGAGAGATAAGATAGAGGGTTAATAATGTTGCAATGATAATAATAAAGCCAAATTTCGACTCTGGGTTATGTAAATAAAGCCTCCGTCTCTGGACTCGTAGTTGAGTTGTTTCGGATGAAATAAAAAGGATAACCCCTAAATCATGCGAATTTAGGACCTTAATGTGGACTTTATTATCACCATATCGTCTCTTTAGGAAAGGATTTCGAACTAATTATGGTCTAAACCGGGTTTACTTTATAAAAATAAGGACATAATTTATTTCTCACCAATAAAAATAATAAAAATCTATAGAGGATTTAGGAATAAGGGAGCAAAAAGTAGTTATGCGTACACAATTAGTATTTATGAGTAGTGTTAGCATCAAATCTTATTTTTGGCTGTGATTTTGTTTTAAGCTTGGTTTGGGCATAGTAAAAAGTCGAGGATGACGAACTCCCGTTCTTAAAGCCTTTTGAATTAATTTTATAAAATTTTATCTTAGTTTTTATCTTTTAAGTGGTTAAAACGGGGGTTTGCATGGGTTCGTTTGCGAGATTAACTGATTTTCTTGAAACCTTCTTATGGACCTTTTCTATCTTGTTTGATTGTGAGTGGGGTCATAAGTTCAAGGGGGATAAAAATATTTATTTTCGGCTTGTTATATAAAACAGTGCCGTGTGGGTACAGCAATGGCTTAGTGCGGGTGAATTTGAAGTGTGCTAAACAAATCCTTTTATAACCCCGTTTATTAAAACACTCTTAATCGAACTAAAATACTAAAATATGTTTTAATTATATTGCAATATGTTTGTCTTGGTGATTTGGTATTTTTATGTCTTGCAGTATTATGATTGAAAACAATCAGCAAAAACGAGTATTGTAGGTTCTTTTCGATCAAGGAGAGAGTGAGAGAGTAGAGAGATCAAGATCAAGAATTAGCCGTGAAAGTCCTGAGCAATGCATTGGGAAAGAGCATTAGATAAACGAGTCCATCGCGTTGCCTGGATATTTTATTGGGCCAGCCCGTAACCCATTTTTTAGACAGGGCCAGCCATTGCTTAATAAGCAATAATAGCCCAACAATTAAATTGCAAAGTCTGAGTTATAAAAGAGTGACGTCAGCATGACGTCAGATCATGTGCAAGTAAATTAAATCAAATCCAGTCACGTGATGGTGCACTACCAATTTTTGTGGGCAAATGGGAGCTTGACGCGTGGCATGACAAATTCTGTTCTCATTTCAATTGATACAAATGATCCAACAGACGAAAAGATGTGCGTTTGATTTAAGCAAATAAAAAGGGCACGTGTCACTAGCTCAACGGAGGGATCAAATCTTTTGTAGACTGCTATCCGAGGTCACACACTCGATGGCCAATGATTGGTTAATAATCACCTCAATGATGGATCCGAAATTTACACTTTTACCCCTCACTTGGCTATTTATATCACTCGCTCCCTTCATTTTTTGGGGGGGTGAGGAATTTAGTTTTTAAGTTTTTCTCTAGTTGTAATGTAGCTTATTTTTCAATGTTTTAGCTTATTGTGTTTCTTTGAGCTTATTGTAAAGCTGTTGTCAGCTTATTCGAATATTGTAAGTGCTTATTATTTAAGAAATGCAAGTTTGATTTAGCTTATTTTGTTTCTTTT
This sequence comes from Tanacetum coccineum, assembly GCA_026074375.1. NCBI lineage: Eukaryota > Viridiplantae > Streptophyta > Magnoliopsida > Asterales > Asteraceae > Tanacetum > Tanacetum coccineum. Next base: position 61,381 of record BQNB010013614.1, read on the forward strand.
CTTATACTCGTAAATCTTATTCGTTTAAGCTTTTTGCTCAGCTTATTTACATTTAAAAATTCTGAATATCTTATCAGATCTAATCTTATAAGTTCTTATAAGCTTATTTGATCTCATCTTTTAAGATTGAAGATTTTCGAATGAAATAAGCTATAATAAGCTCGAATATAGCTTATTTTTGTGCTTTTATTGTTTTAGTGTTATTAGAAGCTCATATTATCTGACTTAATAAGCTCTTAAATAGCATATTTGAATTCATTTGAGCTTATATGCTTTGGATTAAATTTTCATTGCTTATTTGCTTATTTTTGTTGAGATTTAAGTAGTTTAAGTGCCTTTTGCTTATTCAAAGTTCTAGATTCGAATTTCATAGCTAATTAGTGCTTATTTCGTTTGCTTATTAGGTTTAGATCGTGGTAGCTTATTAGTCTTGTTTAAGCGTATTTGATTTAAGTTGAGCTTGCTTATTTTGTTGTTGCTTAATCCGTTTTAATCTAGCTAGACTCATTTCAATGCTTTTTTTATTAAATTGATTCGTGTAGTGGTTTGTAGCTTATTTAGAATATTAGCTTATTGCATAAGTGCTTATTTCTTGGATCTTATTATTGAATTGTGTTTGGGTTTTCTTATGCTTTAATCTGGGCTTGTGTTTGGTTTGTAGAAATTGACTAATGGGCATGCGCTAGTTTGGGCCGTGGTTTAGTTTGCCTCATTGAATCTGTTGGACTATAGTTTTGCTATTAGGCTCATTTTGGTCTTGCGTTTGGATTGCTAGCACTGTTACAAATTATTATGAATATTAGTTATATCTGTTTATTGTTAACAGTTTGATTTGTATTGTGTTTTTGGTACCGGTCAACTCATGAGGCATGGAGCTTAAGGGTTTATTTAGCTAGACCGAATTTGATTATTTGTTTTAGCTAAATAAATCGGGTGTTTATCATTTATTTGCGGCTCTTCAATTCGGTCTAATTTTCTATCATTTTTCAATTTATTAGTGTAGCTTAGAATAAAATGTTTAGCTTTGCTTATTTGATAGTTATGCTTAGTAAATAGTTTAATTAGTGCTTGTTAAGTGATATTGTGTATTGGGAATTATGTGTGGATTTAAAAACGGTTTAATTGATTAATAATATTTGATTATTTAGATTTGTGGTTTAAATGTTTTAAAGGGATTTTTCTATTTTTTTTCATATAATAACTACTAAACTCAGTGTAGTTTCACCATCTTCACGATCATAATAACTCCGGATAATTCCTTCGATAATTCTTCATTCTTCGGACGTACCAATAATTATGATGGTAGTAAAAATACATGAGTTTTGACTACTTTATACATTCCCATTTGCAATGTGCAAATTTCTTCCCAACCATAACAAAGATAGAAAATTGACACAAGACTCGAGAAATACATACTTTACACTTTAAGCAACTAGCAACTAATAAATGGACTTAATCTAACAGGGTAGGCTAAGGTGTAAAGGTGTAACGAAACAAACAGTTCGTGTTATTCCTAAAGGATTAGCTCTATAGGTTTTTCTAGAGGTATCTTACTCTTAAGATGAGAGTAAACAAAGGGTTTATACGGGGATTTAACTAACCAGTGTAGTTAGTTAATAAAACAACATATAAAGGCTTTTTGGGTGTAATCCTAGAAATTTACCAATTTAAACAAGTTACTCCATCTAAATCCATTGTACTAATTATTGTGGTCTCGAATAGATATACCAAGCCGAGTTCTAAAGTCTACAACATCACCGGCACACTCATATTTTTGTGGAATTTGGGTAAACATTTGGAAACGGATAAGGTTAAATCCTCACTATATCTAATAAGGGTTATTGTGTGCAGGTTATGTAACAAGTAATTTCACAAAAGTAAGCTTGAAATTTTTTAAAATTTGAGCATAATTTAAACATTTTAATGTGAAAAATAGGACAAGTATCATTTTAATGTGAAAAACTTGATATCTCGTCGTGTAGGTTGTTATTTTTTGTATCATGTTTTACTATTTATTTTATGCCAACTATACCTAAAAATAACACTCTAACGGGCAGTGTACCCGATCAGATGTAGCTTCGTGGCAAGTAGGGTGTCGATTACTAAGAGCGAGAGCGTTAATTCTTAAACCTATGCTAAACCTATGTTAATCCTAAATCTAACAGATAAGGGGGGTTTTCAGCCTGAGAGACTGACACGGGTTTTGTGATGACTAAAATCAACTTAAGATACTAAAACACACGCAAGCAAATTAACAAAAGATAAAAGAGCGGTCTAGCCAAATATAAGAAAACTGTATTAACCATTATTAATCCAATTAGAATGTTGGTTTGTTTATTTAGTGCAATGATTATTTATCTCGAGGCGGCATATCATTCTTAAGACTTAGGCGGTACTTCTTCCTAAGACCTAGATACGAAGAATTCTATCACAATTAAACGTATCCGCATAAAGCATCCTTATTTGCTTATTATAATATATCTTAGGGATTAAAGCAATGGTGATCTTGTTAAACCCTAGCTCATAGAGACTTTACCCACTTACTGCTTAATGGCAATTCATACACTAGTAGTCCAGTAACCAAGTCTTTACCAATTAATTGAGAACGTACTCGTTGATCCCATGGGTCACCTGCCGGTCCAACTAAGCTCGCAATCTAAAGACAAAGATAGGTTATTATTTGGGATCCTATTGGTCTAGATGTATAAATTACTATATAGAGAGCCATCCCAACATCTAGATTACTTGGTCCGTATCACTAGATCCAGTTGAATGATAGGTCGCATACAAAAGCACGTAAACAAGTATAAACTGATAAACATAAACAAACAATCAACGATAAATTAAGCAATCGAGATAAACAAACCAAACATTCAGATCTTCATAATAATGGCTAATACCCTAAGGTATTAGCCTTCAAACGTCACAATCAATACAAAAGTAATAATTTAGCCAAGGTAAACTAACCGAGTTAACAATGATACCAAAAACTGAACGATTACAAGAGTATAGGAGATTAAAAGTTGTTTCCTATGGAATTAATTACGTTGCAAGACCTCTTCTGCTCTTCTTCTCTTCTGAAAATTGACTTTTATGGTTTAGGTATCGAAAATATAATTTAGCACACTGAAAACCTGTTTTTAGGTTTTCTATTTATAAGGTCTAGAATTTGGTCGATACGGCGTATCGGGGGTTTCTTTGAGTAGGGACTTGATAAAGTGCAGGAACAGATACGTCGTATCTTCCTTGATGGATACGGCGTATAGGATGTAAGAACAGTAATCTTCATATTTTTTTCGTTTAAACTCCAGAATGCGTGCCTTTTTGCTAATCTTCATCAAGTACTCCATAATTGCTGCAATTCTTAAATACAAACGATTAAGTAACAATTCTTTGCAGTAATTATACTAAATGGGTTATTTACATGTGATAAATGATGCTATAAAAGTAACGTTATTTGATGTCATCACATATTTCTTCTGAGAGAGAAACATCCTTGTAGTGTCACGTGTAACAAAGATCCCCAAGAAATAATTACGGGCACCAAGATCTGTCATGTCAAACTCTCTGTGTAAAGATAAAATAATCTTTTGAAGCAAAAGCCATAGAAGAAGCTGTGAGTATAATATCATCTACATAAATCAATAAATATGTTGTGGCAGAACTAGATCTGTAAATAAATAAAGATGAATCACATCTACTAGGAGAAAATCCAACTCGGGTAGCATAAGCAGCAAATTGATGAAACCAAGCACGAGGGGCCTGCTTCAACCCATATAAAGACCTTTGAAGGCGACATACATGATGAGGATACCGAGGATCCAAAAAACCCGGAGGTTGATGCGTATATACAGTCTCTAATAAATCACCATTAAGAAAAGTGTTCTTAACGTCCAACTGATGAACAAGCCAATGTCTGGTCAACGCAAGACTAAAAACAGTACGAATGGTAGCCGGCTTGACAACCGGGCTAAAAGTCTCATCACAATCAATGCCAAGTTGTTGACTACTACCGTTCGCAACCAGTCAGGCTTAGTGAACCATCGACATGAAATTTATGTCGAAATAACCATAAACATCGAACAATATGTGCACTAGAAGGTCTTGGAACGAGAACCCAAGTACCTTTTTTAATTAAAGCATTATATTCATCATACATAGCATTCCGCAAATGCAAATCACATAAAGCAAGAGACGAGGATTTTGGTACATGAGAGATATGAGAAACATGAAGGTTTAGACGCTGAGTGATCTTACGTGTTCCATCCTGAGTTCGAGTGACCATAGGGTGAGTTTGGGTTGGTGGATTACTAGTAACGGGTTGAGAGGTGGTGTGGGTTTCGGTTTCGGTTTTGGTTGGAACTGAGGTCGTAAAGTCATCCTAGGTCTGGGCCGTGGGTGTTGAATTAGATACACGTTAGGTCTCGGTCGCAGGTGGTGTTTGGTGATGGGTGGATTGGGTCGAAGTGAGTGGAGAAAAACCAGGTGGTGGGCCACTTAACCGGTTTGGGCTAGAGTTATGGTGGGTATGGGTTGGTGTTTGAGGTGTTGGTGAGTCAACGGTAGGTATTGGTGGTGCAGCATTATGTGCAGGAGTATGTAGTACATGACGAGTAATAGGTGAGGGAGATGTGTCAAGGAAGTCGTATGAGGAGGAAGGGGTAATAGATCCATAGGGAAATTGATGTTCGTCAAAGGTTACGTGTCTAGAGATAATGATTTTGTTTGTGGTTAGGTCAAGACATCTATATCCTTAGTGATAGGACGGGTAGCCTAAAAATATACATGGCGTGGCTCGTGGAGCAAGTTTTTGTGGTGAAAATAAATGAGGGTAACATAGGTATCCAAAAGTGCGAAGTTGGGAATAGTTGGGTTGTTTGTTAAACAATTTGGTAAGCGGCATCTCATTTTGAATGGCGGTTGAGGGAAGGAGGTTTAGAAGGTAGGCAGCCATGTAAAGTGCCTCAACCCAAGATGTAGGTGGAAGGTGGCTTGAAAAAGCAACGTACATATCATATTATTTATAGTACGAATCATACCATCCGATTTTCCATTTTGTTGGGAAGTTTTAGGATAAGAAAATCTCATTTGAATCCCATGTGTAGAGAAAAGGTCAAGAAGTTGGGTGTTATCAAATTCACCACCATGACCACATTAAAAACCACGAATGTCACATTTAAATTGATTTTTAACATAAGAACGAAAGTGTACAAACTTAGCAAAAACTTCAAAATTAGTTCGAAGAGGATAAATCCAAAAATAATGAAAAAAACGATCAAGAAAAATGACATAATACTTAAAACCACCCGTACTAACAATAGGAGATGTCCAAATATCCAAATGAATAATCTCAAAACAACTAGAAACAATAGAAGCAGAACTGGAAAAAGGAAGTTTGACATGTTTGCCAAAGCTGACAAGCATGACAAACATGAGGAGACTTCTCCTTATTACAAGAAATAAAATTACAAGAACTAAGAGAACGTAACACGTCAGCACCTGGGTGACCGAGTCGTTGGTGCCACGTAGAAGGACTCACAGACATCAAAGCACTTGGAAGAGACGACGGCTTGGTTACCGGATAAAGATCGCCTAAGCTGTCACATTTGAGAAGGATATGACGAGTCAATAAATTCTTTACGGAGAAACCAAAAACGTCAAATTCAATTGTACAATTGTTGTCCCGAGTAAACTGGTGAACGAATATAAGATTTTTAATAATATTAGGGGTAACAAGAACATTATGAAGATGTAAAGGGCGTTGAAGAGTGGAAAAAATGCTATGACCGGTGTTTGTGACGAATATAGTTTTACCATCACTAACACGAATAGATGGATACAAGCAAGAATTAAAAACAATACTTAAATTATTAACATCAGAATTAAGATGTGAAGACGCACATATGTCCATATTCTAAGCGGGACCTTAAACGCTAAATGCATTCGGTAACAAAGTCCCTTGTGTTAGGATATATGCGGGATCCGTAGGGGTATAACAATTTATTATTATGTTCATTATGAATATAACTAATTCAAAATGCTCACCACATCAAACAAAGCACTAGATCCGAGGGAAATTAATAGTAGCAAGATAACAAGTAATTAAGGGCCTGTTTGGTACGATGTTGGATTTGGATTAGAATTTGGATTTGGATTTGTATTTGGGTTTAGATTTGATTTAAATATTATTGTTATAAAAATATATATATAATTTAAAATTAATTTTTGTTATTATAAAAGTAAAATATATTCCCTTCGTTTTAAACTTATTGTCTCCCGACAAAAAACACACAGTTTAAAAAAATGCATTTATCACTGTATTCTCTTTTTACTTTTTGACAAAATGACAGTTTTACCCTTAGCTAATTAATTAAATCTTCTTTAAAGTTTGCAATGATAATTTCAAACAAGAGTAATAGAGTAAACTTGATCATACTTCCCTATTTATTTTTAGTAGTGAACAATTTAATTGAGACATTAAAAAAAACATGAACAATAAAAATGAGACGAAAGAAGTAACATTTTTTTAATAGGAGATTGCTACATCCACAAAATAACTTTCACAAAATTTCCATAAAATGACATGTATCCAATCAAAATCTTTCTGGTCATTTCTCTTTCTTTCTTTTTGATTAGCATCTCCCTATTAATGCATGCCACATCATTTTATGAAACTTCTTTTGTGAATCTTTTTGTGGAGGTAGCATACCTCTTTTTAATAATAAAAAGAGAAATGGAGAATAAGATGATATGTTGCTAATAAAAGGTGATGCGGGTCCAAAAAAAATTAAATTGTCAGAAAAGTTAGAGCTAAGCCAGAATTTCTATGTACCCTTACTGTTAGGCATGACTTTTATTTCTAAGTTTAAAAAATTTCACCAAACAACTTTTATCATTGTCATACCAAACCAACAGGGCCACACCCCAAACAAACACGCCCTAAATACTTATTCTTTTGAGAACAATAAGTGGAAGCAAATACTCCACACAATTGTTGTCAAATAATCCAACAAGAAGAAAAGAAACGTGATAGGTTATGACGTTTGCTGGTTATCAGTTGATATAAAAGAGAAGTGTATTTGCTTTATCGATTAGTCGGTAACAATAGTAGGCGGCGGGAAAAAAATATTTAAGTTTTTGCTCTGATTACTATGTTAGAGTAGTAAATTCTATGATCTTTCATTCATTCATGAGATATTTCAATAATATAGATCAAAAGACAACTACTTTATATGTCTAAGAAAAAAAAATTCAATATCAAGTTTAATAGGAAAAATGTGGGTTTCAATACTTAATGTTAGTACATTAGAGTGCCTTAAAGTCACAGTGATCCACACATCAAACTAAAAATGATCTTAGGGGGTGCTTGGTTCAAATAGGGGAATAGAAATAAGAAAGGTAAAGGGAATACTAAGGAATATAATGGGTATTTCATAAGTAATTGATTGTGCTTGGTTATTGTTGCTAGAACAAAAGAATTGTTGTAACAAATTTATTTATTTTTGAAATAAAAATAGCATTAGTTGGTGGTTACATGATTTGCTCGAACAAAAATATTTTTTGAAAAAAATAAAAAAGAAGAGTTGGTGGTTACATGAGTAATGAATACCATAACCCTCAATTTGTAAGGTAATGGCTAATTACCTTGTTTTGGGTAATGCTTCATTGCATTATAGTAAACCAAGCCTCATTAATGATTTTCTTTCCCTTTCTTTACCCCTAAATACCTCCAACCAAGCATGCCCTAAATTTATGGATTGTGTTTTGTACAATTTAAAAAGTAACATGTTAATCTTCTTAAATATTTCATAATCATAATTTATGACAACATTTCTAGGAAATATATTTATATAATTTTGTGTTTATGATATATAATAATTTTTAGATTTGTATATAATTTTTAGATTTGTATAATATTACAAAAATTATTAAGAAAATGACATTATAGTAGGATCTTAAGATTTCGATCCGATCTACGATTTCGATCTTGCAAAGGCGAAAACAATCCTGAGTAAGATCCTGATCTTAAAAACATTGATTTCAACATATACATTTATATTTAAACAAATTATCAAAATGAACATATTCAATACCCCACTTATTAAAATAAACTTTTTTTTAGATTATTACCAAAATGAACACGTAACCTTATGTGTTCTAAGCACCCATCGCCCGTATGAAAGCACTTTGTTTTGAGGGTTTGTAAAAATGCGCCTAGAATGCTCCTAAAATACATTGATGTTTGTCTTTTGGCGTGTAAGAATGCGCTTAGAATGCGCTGGTGTTTGTCTTTTTGCGTGTATGCACCTAGAATGCGCCTATAATGCGTCGGTGTTTGTCGTGTTTTTAAGTATGCGCCTAAAATGCGCCGTTCATTTTCGTAAATAAAAAATGCGTCGTTCATTTTCATAAAACCGTACTGTAAAATGTTTCATTTAAGAAATGTTCTCTTTATATTTTACTAGTATCTTACTACACAATGTTACACACTAATACTAGACGTAATAAAAAAGGGGACTACGCGTCTCCCTCCCTCATCACGAGTCTTCCTTATTCATCTCCCCGCATGACGCGTTCTGACAAGCTTTTGAATATGGTTTTGTTATATGGATGATTGAACGAAACATTTGTTGTGGTGTTTGTGTGGTTGATTTGGTGGTCATTAGTACAGCTGTTCTGTATTTGGTGAAGGAGTGGAAAACTGATGTAAAGCTAAAGTGACGGTAAGGGATGTGGTCCTTATTACACCATGTCTAAGAAAACAAACGAGATGCAAAATCTTGTAAGACCTAAAGTCACCATTACATGCTTTTCTTGCATGGGGCTAGGTCTTTGAAGAAGAGTGTCGGCACTTTAAAAAAGTGCACAGGATTAAAGTTTTCTCGCCAGTTTAAACATTTTAAAGAAGACACTAAACATTTAAAAGCGTTTGGTCAATCTCATGATAACTTCTCCACCTGTGTGGTTTAATTGAAATATCTTGAATAACTCGATAATAATTTGACTTGTTTGCAACCTGTACATACATATTAAACAAAGCTCAGATTGATAAGAGTTCAAATCTAATTCTTTTAAAGCTTCGGCTCAGCTCATCATGTATTTGGAGCTACTATTTATGTGGAACTTGATATAAAAAATCGACTAGATTTGCACAAGAACGACTAGTATAAAAAAATGGAGTCATTTGGAACCCTATGTCAAAGAACTAAACAAAAACATGTCATTTGAGGTTTTGAACATCCCTACATAAGCTTATTAAGCCCTATAGAAATAGTTGGGCTAGCCCGAAACAAGAAAATGGCCTGGTTAAGCTAGGGTGTTTACAAATCAAGTAATACCCGTATAAACCGAAAACAAAAGTTGATCCGAACGAAATTTATAAAAGAACCAAAAACGGAATATATATATATATATATATATATACGAGGTGGAATTGACCCGCGTGTTGTTTCGGGGCAATTTTTTTTGCGGCGCGTATTGTTTTTTAAAGTGCAATTTTCTTGTTCCTGAATTTGGCCGTTTTCGTGTTATATATTTGACATTTTGTTCTAAGGCTGTATTTTATTGTTTGTATTTAGATAATTATGTTTGCTTTATAAATGTTACTTTTTTAGGGTACTTAGAGTATGCTATAGGAAGCCAAATGGAGATTTATTTATATTTTTATGTAGCCAGCCACATGGTCGTCTATTTTACAAAATTAATTTTGCTTATATAAGAAATATCATTATAAGAAAATGTCATTTAATTTGTTTTGCATATGAAAAAAAGGCTAACCTAACATGGTATGCCATGTGAAATATGAACGGTCGTATGAGGTTCCCATGTTTCTTTTAACACTAAGTATACTATAATAATATATTTCTAAACGATGTCTCATGTCATAACGATTAATAAATTACCTATATATACTATAGAGCGTGGAAGACCGCCATAGTATAATTCGCTTCGGTTCGATTTTGATAAATTTGGTTCAATTATAAGTTCAGTTCGGTTTTTTCAGCTCGATCAGGTTTTGGTTTTCAATTTATTCGTTTATTACCCGAACAATGAACACCCCTACAAACACCCCCTATAATTCTCGTAAGATTACACTTTTAGAAATAAAATATACTCCTATTAATAATTGTTCCTTTGATCTTCACCAAACATCAGTGACATCGATGTTTTATTCATTTGTATGTATATTTAAAGTTTTTTTAGATATCGATCATAGTTTCTGGATAAATATAAGTGCTTTTATATTTTCTTAATGTTTGAATATAGGCAACGTATATATAGCACGCCATATATGTTAGACAATGAAACCCCTGTTAGATGATGATAAACCCCGTTGGTTATGATTTATTATTGACCACTATTTAAAGATTACAAAAGATAAGCAAACCCTAATGGACCCAACCCACAAACCGGGCTTGGGCCATTTTATCCACTAATATTAGTGGATAAAATGGCCCAAGCCCGGTTTGTGGGTTGGGTCCATTAGGGTTTGCTTATCTTTTGTAATCTTTAAATAGTGGTCAATAATAAATCATAACCAACGGGGTTTATCATCATCTAACGGGGGTTTCATTGTCTAACATTGTATCAGAGCAGGTCTGATCCTCATACCGAGGTGGCTATGTTGAGCCGTCTCCCTTACGCCACCCCGTCAAACCCTAAAACTCCAAAAAAAATTCCGTCATTTTTTCCAAAAAACCTAATCACACAAAATACCAGTCATTTTTCCACCACCAAATTACCTTGTTGTCATTAAATAAATTATACTAGCCAATCCCCATCCAATAATTCAAATGCAGATCACATCTTTATTCCTTTAAACCTATCGTTCAATAGCTTGATGCTTTGACTTGGGGTATTGTAAGGAGAAAAAGGGATAAAGGCGACTAATAGGCCTAATGTTTTGAATGATGATGTGGCTGATAGGCCTAATTTTTTTATCGTAAACAGTGGTGGGAGGTGTTTGTGTATGTTCCTTAAAAAAATGTTATAGTTGTTTTCTTTATTGTTTGTTTATCTTTTATTTGTGTTGGTGATTTGTGCTAGGCCACAAATCCGCACGATTGTTATTTGTGTTGGTGATTTGTGCTAAGGTCACAAATCCACACGATTGTTAGGATACTTTGGGTTATCCTTTATGTTTCGGGATACTTTGGGTTATCCCGTATGAAAAAAAAATCTTTGTTTTATTTATGTTTATCAGTTCGCTTGAAGATTTGTCTCCGCATGTTGGCGGATTTCTTCAACAACTACTGATGTTCGTGTGCGATGCTCTGCTTTTGTTGCTGTTTGAAGATCAGTCCGAGATTTCATCAACAAGTTATGCTTTTATTCTGTTAATGTTTTTTTTTCTTTTTCTTTTCTAGTTTACTTCTCCAGTCTGAGCTTTCGCGATTTCGCCGCTCGGACTGCGGGGGAGTACTAGTGGATAAAATGGCCCAAGCCCGGTTTGTGGGTTGGGTCCATTAGGGTTTGCTTATCTTTTGTAATCTATAAATAGTGGTCAATAATAAATCATAACCAACAGGGTTTATCATCATCTAACGGGGGTTTTATTGTCTAACAATATATACCATCAACTCATTTAACTAAACTGTGTCACTAGGCCTATTTGCTTACCGGGTCAAGTGTCCGCTCAACATTTGGGCCATTAGGATTACTATATATAATATGGAGCTCATTCACTGGATCAAAAGAAGCCTGCTAAATGGCTAAGGTATTTTGGCAGTATTTATAATGCTCTTTAGGATATATACAAGCATGTTTTCAGCCCGCGCGTTGCGGCGGGCGTACGTTTTTTAAAAGTATTTCGTGTGTGTTCTATTTTGGGCATCGGGTTATATTATTGCGATGTTAATACGACGTCGTATTCTCCCAAAATTGATATATATGAATCGGTAGATACGTGTTCTATATTTGATAAGTAAAATTTATTATATAAAAAGGCGTAAATAGTTAAAGTTGAGAGTACGTTTTGTAATAAAAAAAATTACTTTGGGCCAGACGTAAGTTTATTGTATAAAAAGGCGTAAATAGTTAAAGTTGAGAGTCCGTTTTGTAATTAAAAAAAAATTACTTTCGGCCAGATTTTGGGCTAATTTTTTGGCCCACTGTGTTGGTACTGTAGCCTGAACAGGGGACCGTTTTGTAATAATTTTTTTTTACTTTGGGCTAGATATTGAGCTAATTTTCTGGCCCAATATTTTGGTACTGTTGCATGCAATAGTGCACTAAATGACAAAAAACCCTCATGCTCTTTAGTATATAGTGTGAAGAATCGTTTACTGAATAGATCTTAACCTTTAGCTTGTAAAGGGTTTGTTCTTTTAGATAATTCTAAAGCAACAATAATGAAACACTGATTTGAACACTATTGATTATGCAGAAACTAATCAATAATGCTAAGAAGAACAGTATTAAGAATCACAAAAGAACTTTATATTATACCTTGAATCTGCCTAGGTTACAGATTACAAAACTATGATTGCTAATCGATCTCTATTGATCTGTGTAGAACTATCTCTACTAACTATGCCTAGGGTTCCTTTTGTAGACTAAAGAAACCCTA
>BQNB010013615.1:0-76793 GCA_026074375.1 Tanacetum coccineum
ATTGGTGCATCTGATGTTTTTTTAGTCTCTACATAGGAAATCTCAGACACATTCTTATCTACCTTAACACCATAGCCTACAAATTCAGGCTCCTTAAATTTTTCAATGCCATAGTGAGATAAATCAATTGAAGGAGGTACAAATAGGCCCGTAAATAGAGGAGGAACATCATTGTACCCTAAACCCTTCTTATTGTTATCTACTAGTTGAATTCTTATCACTTTATCCAAACTCTTAGTGGCATTTTCATAGTTGTTAATTTTAAGCAGATTATCCTCTTTTTCTTTCTTAAGTTTCTTTATATAAGACTTAAGAGCAATAATCTCTGCTTCATTGAATGAGGCATCACTTTTTAGTACAACAATTTGATCACAAAGCATACCTTCATTTTTCTTGTAAAAAACCAATTGTTCTTCTACTGAAGCTAAACCCTTTTTATAGCTATATAAATCAGATTCAGACTTATTAAACTCTATTCTCAACTTATCATACTGAGTTTTAAGAGTTTCATGGTTTTTCAAACATGTTTTTGAACAAGTTTTTACCTCAGAGTCTGAAAGAGCCATAGGAGCCATCTCTTCCTTGTGAGTAAAGGATTCTTCTTGATAGTTTCTTCTAGATCAAAGCTTCAACCCGCTCTGATACCACTTGTAGATCCCACTTGAATAGATCTTTCTCTCCTTAGCTTGTATATAAGGATTAGTAATCCTGGATAAATCCAAAACTACTATGATAGAAACTTTGTGTGAATATTAAAGAGTATGCGGAATCTACTCTTTAATATCTAGAAGATATATCAAATAAACAGTAAGTATGAATGAATGAACACAAGATGTAACAAAACGCTTCAATATTATTAATGATAATAATACGAGTACTCTGACTTAGTACTAGGGCTTACAACCTTGAAGCTATGAATACAATTGTGATTGATCTCTAACTGATATGATGTATGTGAGAGAATTGTATATCTAAGACTACACCCTAGGTCCTCCTTTTATACACTAAGGAGTCCTAATAGGCTTACAATACAATTAATACTTTCCTAAGTATTATACATTAATGCTTTTAATGCTTTCCATAATATGTAGTCAAATGTATTAAATACAATGACTAAGTATTTAATACTTTCCTTTGTAACTTCTCAATCAGCATTAATCTTGAGTCATAATCTTCTCATCAACATTAATCTTCACAATCAGCATTAACATCAGTCTTTCAGCAGTATTAAGTTAGTACTGGCAGTACTAACTTTGCTCTAGCAGTACTAAGTTTACACTAGTAGTACTAACTGATTAGTACTCGCAGTATTAACTCAGTTAATACTGTTAGTTATAAACTGAGTACTAAATTATGCTTGGCAGTACAAACTCTGTCTTGGCAGTATTAAGTATGAAGACTTTAATTCCCAATAGTATGGGTTTCGAATTTTATTTAGCTTAGGTCTACTCACTTGATTCCTATCAACTGAGACCTTTAATTTCTGTTAACTAGCTTTCTTGTAGTCTATCTTTTCTTCGTTCCCTTTGTTTTGTAAAACTCTTTTTCGTTGACCACCATGGGAGACGAAAATCCTATCCATACTTTAGGAGATTATTCCAGACCAAGCCACGAGGGCTATCAAAACATCATTGAACTCCCTAATTGGAACAATATGGTGCCTCTGCGATCCGACACCATCCGGTTGGTACAAAATGGATGCTCATTCCACGGACTTTGGTCCGAGGATCCAAACCAACATCTTAATGATTTTCTAAAACTTGTGGACTCACTTGACCTTGATGTTGCAAATAGGGAAAGGACATGTAGAATATGGTTTTCTTACCAATCAACACACATATATGAAATATAGAGAAGTGGGAAAGAAGAAAGATGGTGGAGAGTGTTTGGATAATGTTTCTACTACACACATAAAACACACACTCACAAACCCTCTCTATGTATAGAGAGGGTTTATATATATCCTTGGCGGCCGACCATGGGCCTTATGATGGGCTTCCATGGGCCGAGCTTGGACTATTACATTACTTATACTTACGAACTAGCCTAATGGACTAACTATTACATACATGATATTGTCTAACTATTACAAGGCTTGTGAGATCGATAATGATCGTCACTTCATAAAAAACTAAATTCCTAACAGGACGCATCTTCGTTTATTTCAATTTTCCCTTCGTGATCAAGCTAGCAATTAGTTTGAACGTCTTCCCGCAGGATCCATCTCCACTTGGGAGGATCTTACTACCCGTTTCCTTGCTTAATTCTTTCCACCAAGAAGGACTTCTAAGCTTTGAAATGACATTTTGATGTTCCATCAACATGAAGGTGAATCTCTTTCTGAAGCATTGACTCATTTGAAACACTTACTAAAAAAATTTCCTAATCATGGCATCAATCTTTGGCTTCAAATCCAAATTTTCTATGATCATGCCTCTTTTCATCTTAAGTACGAGATTGATCGCGCAGCTGGTGGGAAGCTTCGCGATAAGAACGCCAAAGAATCTTGGGAAATCATAGAGAATTCGCTCTTTATAATCATGATGGCTGGAATGATCCAAGAGACTTTGCCAAGCCGGTCAAGGCAATTTCTTTACCTCAAGACACCCCAAAAATGCCCGATCAATGACTTCTTGAGCTTGAAGATCAAATTAGCTTCTTACTAAAAGGGTCAATAAATACTCTTAGAACAAGGTCAACGCACATTCCTTAAGCATACGCTAAAGCAATTTCTTTAAACCAACACTCACAAAACCTTAACGGGTCACCGAGGTAAAATTCTTTCACTTTTCAAAAACATGTTCGTCTGAACCAATTTCTGACACTAAGCTAGATGTCTAGTTCTAATCTTAGCTAGAACCAATCTGTAAGACTTAGAAATATAAAAAAAGAAGATAGAAGAAGTTTAGAGAGAGAAATTAGAAAAGAACTAATCTTCATTGTGTTCTTCTGAAGTAAAATCATAATGTTCTTTAGAAGTGAGATCATTCATCTTTATTATCTTTAAGCTCTTGAGCCTTGGGTCTTGGCCTTGAACTTTTTTGTAACGGCTTTATTCCTTAATGCATTATGATCTTTGATCTTGAGGCTTTGTCATTGTCTTTCAACTTTGTCTTTAGTTTTGAGATCTTTAAATCTTTCCTTGTTGTGGATGAACTTGATAGAGGTTTTCGGTATTTGAGTCGTCATTTGAGGACCGGTACATTCCGTTTTAAACATCCTTGAATCATCTTGTGCTTTGGACTGACATGCTGAAACTTGACATGAAAGCTGGCTAACAATCTCCTTGATATTCTTTGTCTTGATAATCTTGGTGTCCTTTAGGAAGATGTTAAGTAGCAGTGTTGTTGAAGATTTTTGCAAAATCTACTTGAGCTTTCATCATATATTTATATTTGTCATTTGATGAATGAGCATGTGGTAGTGAGTATGACGGTGTTGGACGAGGTAGTTACTCCTTCGGCTTAACCTGCAAAAGAATGTTAGTGATAAACAGCAGATATGGACGGATGTCTTGTTCATTCGTCGAAGTTCAAAAACTTTACCCTCTAGTTCTGTGAGGATCGTTTTACAGTATTAATACTGTACCTACGTCATAAGGATTTGATTTGTGAAATGAATCTCCTTGACAGGTTTTCCAGCTTGAAATTGTAATTTATCTAGAGTTGATACTTCAAGAGACGCTAACAAAGCTTTTCGATATTCCACAGCTGTCCTATATCTTGATTCCCTTGCAAGTTAAGATAACAGACGAATATAGGTGTGATGTGTCATTGTGTGGTGTATATTTATTGATTCAAGTTTTAAATTTATATTTTGCCGACTAAACCAAAAACAACACTTTAACGGGCAGTGTACCCGA
Source organism: Tanacetum coccineum (assembly GCA_026074375.1). NCBI lineage: Eukaryota > Viridiplantae > Streptophyta > Magnoliopsida > Asterales > Asteraceae > Tanacetum > Tanacetum coccineum. The sequence goes on from BQNB010013615.1 coordinate 3,863, forward strand.
TAGGTAGTAGTTTCGTGGTAACTAGGGTGTCGAACACTTGAAGCGAGGTTAAATCTATTAATTTAATTAATATCTTGGTTATCTAATCTATGTTAATTCTGCTCTATTCTAAACCTATGTCAGTCTAAGCCCTAATTCTAACATGAAAAGGGGGTTTTCAGTCTGAGAGACTGGCATGGTTTGGTTGGTGACTACAATCAATTCAAGGCACTTTAACCCACGCAATCTAATAAACAAAAGATAAAAGAGCGGTCGAGCCAAATATAAGAAAACTATATTAACCATTATTAATCCGATTAGAAAGTTGGTTTGTTTATTAAGTGTAATGATTTTTTCTCTCGAGGTGGCATATCATTCTTAAGACTTAGGCATTACCTCATCCTAAGACTTAGACACATTAATTCTGTCACAATTAAAGCATCCGCATAAAGCATCCTTATTTGCAGATTATAATATATCTTAGGGATTAAAGTAATGGTGATCTTGTTAAACCCTAGCTCATAGAGACTTTACCCATTTACCGCTTAATGGCAATTTATACACTAGTAGTCCACTTGTGGAATTAGAACGTTACTTGTGGAATTATATAAGTCACCTGCTAGTCAACACGATCAATAAACCATTGGCAATATCCAATTAACTAGTTAAGCCCGAAGCGTATCTTAGACACAGACTTAGAAGGACAATATGTGTGATCCTATTATTCTAGATGTATAAATTACTATATGGAGAGCTATCCTAAACTTTAGATCTACTTGGTCCGTGTCACTAGATCCAGATGAATGATAGGTCGCATACAAAAGCACGTAAACAACTATAAATTGATAAACATAAACAAGCATTCAATGATAAATCAAGAAATTGAGATAAACAAATACCAAACATTCAGATCTTCATAATAATGGATAATACCCAAAGGTATTAGCCTTCAAACGTCATAATAAATACAAGAGCAATTATTTAGCCAAGGTAAACTAACCGAGTTAACGAAAGATACCAAAAACTGAATGATTACTAAAGTATATGGAAATACACGATGTCTCCTATGGAATTGATAACGTTGCTCGACCTCTTCTGTTCTTTTTCTCTTTTGATAATCGACTTTTATGGTTTAGGTATCGAGAATATGATTTAGCACACTAAAAACTCGTTTTTGAGTTTTTTGTTTATAAAGTCTAGAAGTCGGTTCGATACAACGTATCCAAGGATTGGATACGGCGTATTGGGGATTTCTTGGAGTAGGGACCATGCTTGATATCTTCCAAAATATTATATTCATTCCATATTTTGAATACGGAGTATAGAGTCTCTCTGGATACGGCGTATTAAGCTTTATTCCTCTATGGTCTTTGGTCAGTGCAGGCACAGATACGCCGTATCTTCTTTGATGGATACGACATATTAGTCTTCAGAATAGTAATCTTTAAAATATCTTCATTTAAGCTCCAGAATGCGTGCCTTTTGCTAACTTTCACTAATTACTCCATAATTACTGTAATTCTCAAATTTACATTATTTGATATCATCAAATATCCCCCCACTTGAATCCTACTTGTCCTCAAGTAGCCTTTAGAAGTTTATAAAAATGTATCCCTAAGGATATTTTCTGTTAAAGCATTTATTTGATCTATTACAAGTACACAACCAAACACCTCACGAAATAGGAAGATGAAAACACTCAAATCACTTAACTAATCTATGTGGTAACATGTAACTAATTCGCTCAATTGCTCGGTCGTGACGAGTATTCTATCATAAGCTTGGCAAGGATACATATCTCCACCACTAAAGCCAAGGAGTAACAAGTTTATAAAGGTAAATATAGGTTTTTGTATGGAAAGGCTTACGGTTGATCATTCTACAATCTTTCACCAGAAGTACCACTCCAACAAGGCAGCTGAAGCACACATACATGGCCGTAATGACGGAATAGACATGTGTGTTCGATCACATCCTTATTCGAATTTAACCAACGGTTAGGATGAAGAATGATATAGGGTAGGAACCTTCTAACTTTCACCAAAAGTCGTAAACCAACGAGGCAGCTGAGACATGCATACATGGCCGTAACGACGGAATAGACATGCTCGCTCAAACAAGTCCTCATTAGCATAAAACCATCGGCTAATCATTAGGTGAGAGGGAAGTAAATTGTTGTTAAATAAAAATCAAGAAACAAATAGATTAAGACTAAGATACAAGTTGCTAGACACTTTTTCCCGACCGTTACTATGATAAAGACACATCTATTTACAACGTCTTGATTATTGATAAAAAACAACAACCTAAGTTGGCGTTCCCGTAACGGTCAACTTCCCAATCATCCCAAAACTTTAAATACTCTATAAGGGAAGTGGCGATATCTTCCACTTTGTACAACACTCTACATCATTGATTTTTTTAGACGTATCAACGAAAAATCGATCCTACGTGTAATTCCTTCGGTAGTTACAAAACGATTATCTTCAAACTTTCCTTTTCTCTCTTTTTTGTCGCATTTTTTTTTCTAATTAAACTTCAAATCATGGTGTATTTTCACCATCTTCACGATCATAATAATTCTGGATTATTCCTTTGATAGTTCTTCGTTCTTTGGATTCACCATTAATTGTGACGGTAGTAAAATCACATGAGTTTTGACTATAAAATATACATTCCCATTTGTAATGTTCAAATTTCCAGCCGCACCAAAGATAGAAAATGACACAAGACTCGGGAAATACAAACTTTACACTTTAAGCAACTAGCAACTGTAAATTAAACTTAATCTAACAGGGTAGGTTAAGGTTTAAGGGTGTAACGAAACAAATAGTTGGTGTCCTTCTTAAAGGATTAGCTCTACAGGTTTTTCTAGTGGATCATCACTCTAAAGATGAGAGTGGAAAAGGGTTTAAACGGGAGGTTAACTAACCGGTGTAGTTAGTTAATAAGCAACATGTAAAGGCGATTTGGGTGTAATCCTAAAATTTACCAATTTAAACAAGTTACTCTAATTAAATCCATAATACTCATTATTGTGGTCTCGAGTGATATACCAAGCCAAGTTCTAAAGTCTACAACATCACCGGCACACTCATATTTTGTGGAATTTGGGTAAACATTTGGAAACGAAAAGGTTAAATCCTCACAATATCTAACAAGGGTTGTTGTGTGTGGGTTATGTAACATGTAATTTCACAAAAGTATGCTTGAAAAAAAAATCGAGCATAATTTAAGCATTTTAGTGTGAAAAATAGGACAAGTAAACATTCTAATTCCATCAATCCACTTGAATTATACAACGTCCTCGTTGTATATATAAAACATTATATACGAGAATTTAAAAAGAATTAGAATCAGAAAATCCCCAGATAATTGCTCGGTAGATTCTCCAATTTGCGTTTATGAGCAAGATTGTGTGCTGAAAAAGCATATGAATCCTAGCACGAACAACACACACATAGAATTCCAGAAAATATGCATTCCACCAACTTTGTCGATTTTTCTTTCTCGAGGTCCTATAAAGAATATAGGAAAAACATGTGCATTCCTATCTTGGTACCTATGGTTAATTTAAACTAAACTAAACAAACTAATTACGGGTTAGTCTGGTGGATACAGCGTATCAGGTTAGTAAATACGCCGTATTCAAAATATGACAATAATATTTTTAAAGTGCAATAAAAATAAAGACTAATAACGTCCAGACAATCAATACGCCGTATGGTATAGAGCGGATACGCCGTATTGATGTCTGGGAAGACAGACTCGATAAAATTAAATAACAATCTGGGTTGTCTCCCGGGAAGCACTTTTGTTTACAGTTAAGTCTTTAAGTTAGACTTTTCTTTAGCTTCTCTTCATTATTTGGTGCGCGTCACCTTCCATCCTTCGTCTTTTTTTCAAAAAATTTCTTGATAGATATTGGACATATTATATTCGTTTCTTTCCCAAATATCATATTCATAAGTCCTTATAGCAATATATTCTTCGTTGGGCCCAAGCGAATATTGAATAGCTTCAAACTTTTCTGCTTTGCACCTTTTTTTGTTAGGTTGCTCATTAATAGAATTAGATGTATTGCTATATTTGCGGTTTGTCTGACTTTGTTTTTCAATATCGCGTGCTTCATAGGCTTTGAAGATCGAATCAGTAGAAGTGCTTGGCGGGTTTTCATATTTAGATTCCTTCAATTCATTATTGCTCGGAATATTGTTATCTACATATCTCTTATTCCAGTTTCCATTTATCTATGAGTAAAATATCACCTTTTGAGTCCTTCCGTCCACTTTCTTTTAGTTTTTGAATGATGTGCTTACGTTTGATAAGAATTCAAGTGGATCAATCCCCCAGTTTTCTCTTTCGTCCAACATTTCATCTTCTCCATCGTATGATTCGGGATAGAATCTACAGAAGAATTTCTTAACAAGTTCCTCCCAAGTGGTGATTTTTTTATCGCACTCACTAATCCACCATTCTTTAGCATCATCGGCCAACGAGAGAGGAAAAACTTTTATTCATAGTTGATGGGAATCCACGCTAGGAACGTAGATCAAATCAACCATTTTAAGGACCTTAGCAATGTGATCTACCAAATATTCATTGTACGTTCCGTGATACATGTTCGTTCTTAATTCTACCAAAAATTCCTTGTTGAGTTCAATGTTTATGTCGTTACTGGTGATAGAAAGATTTGAATCAGTTGGAGCTTTTTCCAAGCTATCAGATAGAATTAGTTCAGCCATGACTTTTTGTAGTTCCTTCTTCAATCAACTAGCTCTGATAAGTTCTTCCTGTAACAAAGATAAAAATATCAGCAGGATTTGCTCTGAAGAAAGGTAGAAATTTTTTTGGCACGAAAGTCAAATAGGAAAGCCAAGATTTATGTTTCTGTTCCAGATGATCGATACGCCATGTCCAATAGAAGTGGATACACCGTATTAATCTGTTGGGTAAATACGCTGTATTGGACAGAAAGTTAGATACGTCGTATTCAGCTATCAACTAGAACAGTGTATTAGGAAAAACAATTTAAATACGCAAACAATTAAACACACAAATATACAAGCAAACAATTAAAGACAAATCTACAAAATTTACAGATTATGCAAGAATATACACTAATCTAAATTACACTAATCCTAAGGGTTAGATCTAATCTAATGTTAAAAACCAAAATATCAAATAAAAATCAAGATTAATTTTCACTATCCGGCAACGGCGCTAAAAACTTGATGTGTCATTGTGTGGTGTATATTTTATTGATTCAAGTTTTAAATTTATATTTTGCCAACTAAACCAAAAACAACACTTTAAAGGGCAGTGTACCCGATCAGTAGTAGTTTCGTGGTAAGTATGGTGTCGAACACTTGAAGCGAGGTTAAATCTATCAATTTAATTAATATCTTGGTTATCTAATCTATGTTAATTCTGCTCTATTCTAAACCTATGTCAGTCTAAATCCTAATTCTAACGAGAAAAGGGGGGTTTTCAGTCTGAGAGACTGGCACGGTTTGGTTGGTGACTATAATCAATTCAAGGCACTTTAATCCATGCAAGCTAATAAACAAAAGATAAAAGAGCGGTCGATCTAAATATAAGAAAACTGTATTTAACCATTAATTAGCCAGTTTAATCTAATAATATGCCTTGATTGTCTATTCGTGCAATGATTATATTAATTTGTTGGTGGTATATCATTCCAAAGTTAGGCAGATCTTCTCCCTAGACTTGAGGTTTGTCGTTAGTTAATCCTGTCACAATTAACCTAAACCCGCATAAAGCTCACACCATTGATTATAATTTATCTAGGAAACTATATTGGTGGTTATATTAAAATTCTAGCCTCATAGAGGCTTTACAACTTACCTGCTTAATAGAAAATCTAAACTATAGTCCACACCCAACTTAACAACTATGGAAACAGAACATTATGTGTAATCCTAAGTCACCGACTTAGTCTACCTATCCACTTAACCAAAGATCGAAACAGGGTCTTCTATTGGTGCTCCTATTAGTCTAGCTATATGAATAAGCGTTATATGTTTCTTCACCGACTCTTTAGCCTAAGCCCACAAGCAACACCGAAGTTTTGTAGCGCTTTAAATAGTAGGACTAGTTTCCATCGATGATAGAAAACACAAATTTAAAAGCAACATAAACGGGTATGAAGTGATAAACATAATCAACATGCAACGAATAAAGAACAATCGATATTGAGACAAATCAAAACATTATATTATCATTAACATGGCTAATACCTAAAGGTATTAGCCGATAATCATTGTATCAAAACCACAAAACAGGAGAGAACGATTAAACAAAGCTAGAACGAAACACGTATAGTAGGAGTGTAGAGATTACAAGAGTTTCCCATAGATCGACCTACTTTGTTTAGACCTTCTTGGCTTCATTGATCTTCTAGAAATCAGACTTGGTGGTAAAAACCATACCCTAAATTGTATTTATGATTTGGTATTTATAGACTCTAAAAATTTGTCAATACGGCATATTGGAACTCAATACGGCGTATTTTAACTCAATATGGCGTATCGGGGTGCTTGGCGTGGGATCCAAGAATAAAATATTCCAAAATTTTTACTTAGGAATTTGGATACGCTGTATCCGATTTTTGGATACGGCGTATTGACCAATATGCCGTATCCGATTTTTGGATACGGAGTATTGACCAATACGGAGTATTGGGGTTTTTGGATACGGAGTATTGGCTAAAAATGTGTTTTTCTTGATTTTTGACCAAAGTATCATATACAGCGTATCAATGGCGTATTCTTCAAAGTCAGGCAATGGTCTTGAGTTCTTCAAAGTCTTTAGATACGGCGTATTTGTCTAGAATGAGACGATGTATCAATGTCAGAATCAGTCGACTTTCTTAGACTCTTCGTTTATGCTTCAAAATACGTCATTTTCTTCATCTTTTGCCAAATACTCGATAATTACTGCAAATAACAAATATAAACAATTAAGTCATGCAATAATTATATCAAATAGGTCAATTACTTGGGATAAATGGAACTAATAAAATAGATATATTTGATGTCATCAAGCTTTACTACCACCCACTTACCCGCTAATGGTCACTTATACAACTAGTAAGTCCTCTTGTCTAACTATCCAATAGAAATCGGATATGTAAAATTGTTGAATTATCAAGGTTCACCTTCTAAGTCAACAAAGATTCATAAACCATTGACAATATCCAATAACTAGTTAAAGCCCGAATGTGCGTATCAAAGATGACATATTTAGCAGACAATATATGTGACCTATTAGTTCTAGAAATGTAAAAATCACGATATAAGAGCTATCCCAACTCTAGATTACTTGGTTATCGAATCACTAAGATCCATTGAATGATAAGTCGGCATACAAAAACAGCGTAAACAAGTATAAATTGATAAACATAAACAACATTCAACGATAATCAAGAAATCGAGACAAACAATCCAAACAATCAGCATTTCATAATAATGGCAAATACCCGAAGCATTAGCCTTCAAACTTCATATAATAAATACAAAAGCCAAATTATTTATCCATGGTAAACTAACCGAGTTAACGAATGAAACCAAAATACTGATGTTATTACTAAAGTATATGGAATTACAAGATGTCTCCAATGAATTGATAGCGTTGCTCGACCTCTTGTCTGCTCTTTTTCACCACTGAAAATCGACATTTTTGGTTTGGTATCAAGAATATGATTTGGCACCCTCAAAACTCGTTTTTGAGTTTTGTATTTATAGGGTTTGGAAGTCGGTTCGATACGACGTATCCAAGGATTGGATACGACGTATCAGGGGTTTCTTAGAGTAGGGACCACGTTTGATATCTTCCAGAATATTTCACCAATACCATATCTTAATACGGCTATTAACTCATTCTGATACGGCGAATGACTTTCATTCCTTGTAGTCTTTGGTGAGTGAGGCACGATATGCCGTATCTTCCTTGAAGGAATACGACGTATTTTGGTCTTCAGAATAGAAACTTTCAAAATATCCCGTTTAAGCTCAAAAATGCCACCTTTGCAAATATCACCAGGTACTCCATAATTACGCAAGTAATCAATATAAACGATTAAATAACAATTCGTTTGCAATAACTATAGCAAAATGGGTTAATAACATGGGATAAATGATGCAATAAAATAGACGTTATTTGATGTACATCCAAATTATCTCCCCACTTGCATCCCACTTTCCACAAGTAGCCACTAGAAATTTATAAAAATGTCCCTAAGGATATTTTCGTTTAAAGCATTTATTTGATCTATTACAAGTACACAACCAAACACCTCACAAAATAAGAAGATGAAAACACTCAAATCACTCAACTAATCTATGTTGTAACATGTAACTAATTCGCTCAATTGCTCGGTCGTGACGAGTATTCTATCATAAGCTTGGCAAGGATACACATCTCCACCGCTAAAGTCCAAGGGAGTAACATAGTTTTCTAGAGGTTAAATATGGGTTTTTTATGGAAAGGCTTACGGTTGATCATTCTACAATCTTTCACCAAAAGTACCACTCCAACAAGGCAGTTGAAGCACACATACATGGCCGTAACGACAGAATAGACATGTGTGTTCGATCACAATCCTCATTCGAATTTTAATCAATGGTTAGGATGAAGGAATGATATAGGGTAGGGATCTTCTAACTTTCACCAATAGTAATAAACCAATAATGCAGCTGAGACATGCATAGATGGCCGTAACGACAAAATAGACATGCACGCTTGATCACATCCGCATTCGCGTAAAACCCATGGTTAATGATTAGGAAAGGGAATTAAATTGTTGTTAAATAAAAATTACGAAACAAATAGATTAAGACTAAGATACAAGTTGCTAGACACTTTTTTCTGACCGTTGCCATGATAAAGACATGACTATTTACAACGTCTTGATCATAGAACAAAAACAACAACCTAAGTTGGCGTTCCCGTAACCGTCAACTCCCAATCAATCCCTCACTACTTTTACATACTCTACAAGGTAAGTGGCGATATCTTCCACTTTGTATAATACTCTACATCGTCGATATGTATCAACGAATAAATCGATCCTTCGTGTAATTCCTTTGGTTCTTGCTTTGCGAAACGATTATCTTCAAACTTTCTTTCTCTTTTTGGTTGCGATTTTTCTAATTTTTTCGATTTTTTTACCAAACATTATACGAAACTCGGAGTAGTTTCACGATCTTCACGATCATAATAATTCCGGATAATTCCTTTAATAGTTCCTTTGTTCTTCGGACTCACCATTAATTGTGATGGTAGTAAAATCACATGAGTTTTGACTACTAATATACATTCCCATTTGCAATGAGGTAAATTTTTCAACGGTACCCTAAAGAAAGAACATGACACAAGACCGAGAAATACAAACATTAACTTGTAAGCAACTAGCAACTGTAAATCTAAACTGTAATCTAACAGGGTAGGTAAGGTTGAAGGTGTAACGAAACAATAAATGGTGTAGTTCCTAAAGGATTTGGCTCTACCGAGTAGTTTCTAGTGATCTTCACTCTAAAAGATGAGAGTGGAAAAGGGTTTAAACTGGAGGTTAACTAACCGGTGTAGTTAGTTAATAAACAACATGGATAGGCTTTTTTGGGTGTAATCCTAAAAATTTACCAATGTAAACAAGTTACTCTAATTAAATCCATAATACTCATTATTGCGGTCTCGAATAGATATACCAAGACAAGTTCTAAAGTCCACTACATCACCAGCACACTCAAACTTTGTGGAATTTAGGTAAACATTTGGAAATAGATAGGCTAAATTCTCACAATATCTATCAAGGGTTATTGTGTGATGTTATGTATCAAGTAATTTCACAAAAGTATGCTTGAAATTTTTTTAAATTTGAGCATAATTTAAGCATTTTAATGATTTTAATGTGAATAATAGGACAAGTAAACATTCTAATTCCATCCCCCCACTTGAATTATACAACGTCCTTGTTGTATAGATAAAATATTAAAAATACGGGAATTAAAAAGAATTAGAATGAGAAACTCCTCAGATATTTGCTCGGTAGATTCTCCAATTAGCGTTTATGAGCAAGATTATGTGTTGAACAGCCGTCTTGAGGTTTCAAGACTCCAATACTTCAAGATCTCTAGATTTGTAAATCCTCCACCAATATTCGTCGATATTCTTTGCTTCCAAGGTCGTGTATAAAATATAGGAAAACGTGTATTCTATCTTGGTACCTATGGTTAAATTAAACTAAACTAAACAAACCAAATACGAGTCATTCTGGTGGATACGCTGTATCATGTTAATGAATACGTCGTATTGACAGAACTAACAATAATGTGTTTAAGGTGCAATAAAAAAATAAAGACTGATAACGTCCAGACAATCAATACGCCGTATGGTATGGAGCGGATATGCCGTATTGATGTCTGGGAAGACAAACGACTCGATAAAAATAAAAAACATTCTGGGTTGTCTCCCGGAAGCACTTTTGTTTACAGCAAAGTCTTTAAGTTAGACTTGTCTTCAGCTTCTCTTCATTTGAAATCGTCTCTCTCTTCTCCATTTTGTATTTTGGTGTGAATATCCTGCTTGGTTCCTGATGTGCTATCGTTGTATGGTATATTTAAGATGATTCAAGTTTAAAATTTATATTTTGCCGACTAAACCAAAAATGACACTTTAACGGGCAGTGTACCTGATCGGTAGTAGTTTTATGGTAAGTAAGGAGTCGAACACTTGAAGCGAGGTTAAATCTATCAATTTAATTAATATCTTGATTATCTAATCTATGTTGATTTTATTCTATTCTAATCCGATGTTAAACCTATGTCAGTCTAAATCCTAATTCTAACGGGAAAACGGGTTTTTTAGCCTGAGAGACTAGCACGCTTTGGTTGGTGACTATAATCAATTCAAATCACTTTAACCCACGCAAGCTAATTAACAAAAGATAAAAGAGCGGTCGAACCTTATATAAGAAAATTGTATTAACAGTAATAATACGATTAAATGTGGTTTTGTTTATAGTGCAATTATTTCTTCTCTCGAGGTGGCATATCATTCTTAAGACTTAGGCGTTACATCATCTTAAGACCTAGACACATTAATTCTGTCACAATTAAAGCATCCGCATAAAGCATCCTTATTTGCTGATTACAATCTATCTTAGGAATTAAAGCAACGGTGATCTTGTTAAACCTTAGCTCATAGAGACTTTACCCACTTACCACTTAATGGCAATTTATACACTAGTAGTCCACTTGTCCAACTATCCAATGGAATCAGAACGTTACTTGTTGAATTATCTAGGTCACCTGCTAGTCAACACGATCAATAAACCATTGGCAATATCCAATTAACTAGTTAAGCCTGAAGCGTATCCTAGACACAGACTTAGAAGGACAATATTTGTGATCCTATAATTCTAGATGAATAAATTACAATATGGAGATCTATCCCAAACTCTAGATCTACTTGGTCCGTGTCACTAGATCCAGTTGAATGATAGGTCGCATACAAAAGCGCGTAAACAAGTATAAATTGATAAACATAAATAAGCATTCAATGATAAATCAAGAAATCGAGATAAACAAATACCAAACATTCAGATATTCATAATAATGGCTAATACCCAAAGGTATTAGCCTTCAAACGTCATAATAAATACAAGAGCAATTATTTAGCCAAGGTAAACTAACCGAGTTAACGAATGATACTAAAAACTGAATGATTACTAAAGTATATGGAATTACACGATGTGTCCTATGGAATTGATAACGTTGCTCGACCTCTTCTGCTCTTTTTCTCTTCTGAATATCGACTTTTATGGTTTAGGTACCAAGAATATGATTTAGCACACTAAAAACTCGTTTTTGAGTATTCTATTTATAAGGTCTAGAAGTCTACTCGATACGGCGTATCGAAGGATTGGATACGGCGTATTGGGGATTTCTTAGAGTAGGGACTATGCTTGATATCTTCCAGAATATTATATTCAATCCATATTTTAAATACGGCGTACTGAGTCTCTCTGGATATAGCGTATTAAGCTTTATTCCTTTGTGGTCTTTGGTGAGTGCAAGCACATATATACCGTATCTTCCTTGATGGATACGGCGTATTGGTCTTCAGAATAGTAATCTTCAAAATCTCTTCATTTAAGCTCCAGAATGCACGCCTTTTGCTAACTTTTACCAATTACTCCATAATTACTGCAATTCTCAAAGATAAATGATTAAGTAACAATTCTTTGCAATAACTATACAAAATGGGTTAATAACATAGGATAAATGATGCTATAAAATAGACGTTATTTGATGTCATCAAGGTGGATTATTGATGTTCACTTGTAAAGTAAGCATTCAATAATTTTAGGTGTTTCCTTTAAAATACCAATACCTATATCACATTGGATTTCCAGTTTACGCATGTTTGATTCTTATGGAATCTCGCCAGTTACCTACCACATATCTATTTGGTGTTGACTCTGAAAGGATTTCCATTTTTCATTGTGAAATACTAAAGAATATCACTCTGAATGTTCTTGCAAGATCACAATGATAATGCGTAGGACTCTTGTTTAACATCTTGTCGACTTAATTATGTCTGACAAGTGTTTTTGTCATTCATGTGTCCTAGTGAGATTTATAATTAATCACTTTGGCTCTAGACTCAATTAGTGCATTTTGGTTTTAGTAATCAGAGGTTGGAGCAGATTGTCACCTATTCGATATCAACGTTCTCGCAGTGATAAGTCATAAGAAGTCATGTTAATCTTTATTACAATTGAGACAAGTAACTTTTGAGAGAAACTTGAATGGCTGGGAAGGGTTGTGTAGTACATCACTGGGTACATGATGTCTTTCTTCAATATCAGAATTCATCTTTGTGAAGACCGATAGCATATGTATTGATCCAGTGTCTGTCTAAAGTGTATGAAGGGCTTCTTTCTTTACACCATTTATCCTTACATTTCTTTTTCATTATTCAACCCCTACAATGTTTACCAAGATGTCATTACTATCACCATTTTATGATTGTTCCGGTGATAACTCATGCCTTTAGTTAACATTACTTCCCTTTACTCATTCTTCTCTAAATCTTACCTAAGGACTCCTATTTTTAACTATGGAGTGTCCTTGGGTAGATCTCTCCGGTTCTGGTTAGATCATAGGACAATATTTAACCATAACCACCTTATGACTTTAGAGTCATCATGAATTACAAGGTTATTGGGTATTTGATCGTAACCATAAAACCTTTAAAAAATCAATCAAAGTGTGTGATAAAATTATCAAAAACGTTTGACACTTTGAAAGTTTATTCTTTTGAAATACCCCCCTCCCCCCCTTCACACGTACATCGATATTCGAAAGTGTTTCACACATGTAGGTAGAATTAAAAAATCACTTTGAGGCTTTTAGATCACTTATTATTTTTGATCACATTTTATGCACATTTCTCTCCTTATTTTAAATACTAACTCACTTAGTTTTGTAAATACCAAGTGCTTAAAATTTGTCATGAAAAGTCCATGAAGAGAAAATGATACATACATTATGCATGAATTATTGGAATTATTTATTGAAGCTCCCCCTTAATTTTACATAAGTTTAACACCACTGAAAAATGATATCAAGTTGTAAAAGAGTTATAAAATTGAGTTGGAGATAGTGTTGAATACACAATTTTGAAAGTTTATGAATAATCTTTGAAGAATACTTGAAAAATTATGCTCAAACACTGAATTATCGTATAACACATTTTAGAAATCAAGTTATATCCGAGTATGTTTCTATCTAAAACGGATGGTCACTAGGCAACTGGCGTGGTTTTCAATTTTTCTAAACCGGATGTAGCTTCGATTGCTAGAGCGTTTTTTGATATATCCACACTCTTCAAAACCTATTTGTCATTGAAGTACCACTTATGTTATTAAGAAACTTTTGTGAATGTCTAGCACACAATTTTAAAAGATACCACAATTGAAATTTGTCTTGGTGAAAATCTTTTTGCAAAAATTATGCCGAGACACCACATGAAAGATAGTTAAATGTTTTGAATACATAATTTTTTTTGTGAACTGATGTATCCAAGATCATTAAAACTTTGGTTTTAGAAATGCTCCCCCTCAAAAATTGATTCACTTGTAAAAATAATCGACTTTGAAAGTTCCGCGAGGAAGGGAGTGTTAAAAACACAATTTTGAAAGAAACTAATTGATAAATCACATTTTGTGAAATGTTGTCATGAAAGAGTCATTCTTGAAAAATTGTGTTCAACTTTTGAAAACCAATTGTTAGAAGACTTCTCTTCTAATGCTTAGGATAAGCGCACTGATGCGTACACTCTCCATTGTCATTGGAGACCGAGTTGTAACCTGAGAGCGATTATAAGTCATTTACTTGAGCTAAAAGCTTTGAATGTTTTAAACATTTAGCCTAAGCCCGAGAAAATTACTCTTCTTGTTGTTAGGATACGTTATCTTTAAAGATAAACTTTCCTTTCTTTGAAGTCTGGGTTATGCACTGATGTGTAGATAAGCCATAAAGAAAATTAGAATTAACATGTTTTGAAACATTTAAACATCTACTCGAACTTCATTTACATACCCGTGAAAATGTTAATTGGCATTTCTAGGTACATAAATGTTATCGATTCCAAGAGACATGTCAAGAAGATTCTTTTTGGTATTTATGAATTTGTATTGTTTTTGAAATTTTCTATTTTTTATTTTCTTTTTCTTAGTTTTATATTTTTGTATTTTATTTCAAAAATATTTACATGTCAATATTTGATGATATATCAAGCAGTCTCATTTGTCAGAACCACTAGTTCAGCTGGAGTCAACATCTCATACCGAGTCGTCCAACAAGGTACTCAAACCTTTCTTTTGAAAGAGCTTTCGTAAACATGTTGGTCAACTGGTATTCAGTTCTGACAAAGTATAATTCAATTGTACCATTTTTAACCTGCTCCTTTATGAAATGGTAGTGAACATTGATATGCTTGGTACGGGAGTGTTGCATAGGGTTGCACGAGATGGCTATGGCTAACTGAGAATCACAGTACAATGGTAATTTGTTGTAGTCAAAGCCATAATCCTTAAGTTATGTTCTCATCTAAAGAACTTGAGCACAACTTGCAGATAAAGCTACGTACTTTTCTTCTGCAGTTGACATTACAGTGTGGTCCTGCTTATTTGACATCCAACCAACGAGCTTATCACCTAGGAATTAGATTCCATCAGAAGTGATTTTTTATGTATCAAGACAACCTGCATGGTCAGCATCTGAAAAAGCGGTTAGTTTAAAACCTGAATCCTTCGGATACCAGAGTCTCATGTGAATGGTCTTCTTTAAGTACCGAAAGATCCTTTTAACCTCTTTGAGGTGTTTTTCAGTTGGTCTCGCTTGATAAGGTGCATAGTAACATACTACTGGCACTAAGTCTGGTCTGTTAGATGTTGGATACATAAGTGACCCAATCATACTTATGTAGTTTGTTTGATCTATGGGTGTTCCACTTAAATATGCATCAAGCTTAGGTGAGGTAGCCACTAGTGTACCAATGCTATCAAATTTGTCCATTCTATGCTTTTTGAGAATATCTAAAGCATACTTAGACTGGTTTATAAAGATACCACGTGGTGATTGGTGGATCTGAAGTCCTAAAAAGAATTTCATTCCCCCCATTAAGGACATCTCAAATCTACTATGCATCAGTTTTTCAAACTTTTTAGAAAATTTTAGGTTTGTAGACCCAAAAATTATGTCATCAACGTAAATTTGCATAATTAGAATGACCTCCCTATATCTTATCCTGAATAGAGTAGGGTCTATAGTACCTTTAGAGAAACCTTTGGACATTAGGAATGTTGAGAGTTTATCTTACTAGGCTCTTGGAGCTTGCTTTAGTCCATAAAGTGCTTTCTTGAGGCGGTAGACTTTTTCTAGATGGTCCAGATCAACAAAACCGTCTAGCTGTTTTACATAAACTTCTCCCTTTTATGGTCCGAACAATTGGAAGATAGTGAATGATTTGTGTGCAGCATAGGAAACAAAAATCTAAACAGCTTCCAATCGAGTGACTGGTGCAAAAGATTCTTCAAAATCAATACCTTCTTCCTGACGATATCCCTTTGCTACAAGTCGTGCTTTATTGCGAATGACAGTGTTGTCTTCATCTTTCTTGTTCTTCCATAACCACTATAGGTTAGTCACTATCTTTCTAAAAGGTTTGTCAACAAGTTCCCAGACTTTGAGTCTGTCGAATTGATGAAGCTCTTCTACAATGCTTCAATCCATGCGTGATCAGCCATTGCTTCCTTGATGTTTTTTAGTTCAGCTATACTCACGGTGAGAGCGAACATGCACATCTCATGATCTGATGAGGTGTCATTTTATACACTATTTTGAGGTCATTTAACCCCCTAAATCATGCAAATATGCCCAAATTATGTGCTTAATCGTTTGTTTTTAGGTTTTTAGCACTTGGATGGCATTTGAAGGAAATACACGTGACTTGGGCTCATTTGGAGAAGGAACGGATAAGACTACGACTCTACACCAAGAACCATAAAGAATTATTCACTCAAAGCCTAAGGACGGCATCACAACCATAAAGCGACGACATCATGACATTCATAGTGACGGCATCAGAGATTTAGTAACGGCGTCAGGACGTGGCCGACTTAAAGTGGATCTATAACCATCTACGTGGCGACGGCGTCCGGAATACAAAGTGACGCCGTCGCAGCGATATCTCTATATATGCAAAATCAATTTTAGGGTTTTAAGTACGTAACTTTATATAACTTTAGGGAGACGAACCCTAGCCTTTGTAGCAGCTTCATATGTTGTTTTTTGGGCATTAAAGCCCTATTGTACTACCTTGGATCCATGTTTTAATTCAAGTAAGTTTATTTATTATTCATCATTCAATATGTCTATGTGTTGTGTGATTGATTTATCTTCTTGCTTTCATTATAACATGCGGGGCTAAACCCTCCTTTGTATTTGCTTATGATTGCATGAAAATCGGATTGTAGATCCTATTACTGTTGCTTCTTGTTGATGAATGTGCGCGTAGGCTTTAGAAAACTAACTTTTATCTATATCGCTGTAGACACGTATAGGGAAACGCGAGTGCGTAGAAAGGATACCATCAGGTAACAGTCTTCATACTACCTTACCCCCTTATATGGTTGATCCCTCTTAAGGTATTTCACACACATTTAATATACTCTTAGGGGCCTTGTAATAGTCTTCATACTACCTTACTTGTGTGTTGCCTTAACAGAATATTAAATAGACGGCGGGTTCGTGCAATCCGTTCATGACCTAGGAAATACTTACACATATCATCACAAGTGTGACAAGGCAACATGATTAGGAGAAGAAATCTAATAAGTAGTGCATAATTATGTAAATACATTCAATTATCATACAGTTATCACCATTAGTCTAGATATTAATTAGTTTAGTAATTAGTTAAACAAACTAACCTCTTAAACCATAGTTTTACCTGCTTTATTTAAAATATAAAAACACAAAAATAATCTTCTCTTAACCCCTAGAATTCTGTTAGACCATGATCAAGCCTTCCCAACCTATTTCCCTAGAGAACGATAACAACCCCCGAGTATTGCCTATACTACTGCAACGGTTAGGTGCTCTGCCTAGGGAGTTGTGAAACTTTGTGTAGAAGTCTTAGGACGATCGCATCAGGATCTGTAGCAAGTTTTTGTCTTGTTTGCACAGGCTTTGATGGATTTCCACGAACTTGTTCAAGAGGATGATCTTTAGTCCAATGGTAGTCGAAACGGTATCTTTGCTAAAATGTATGCATGTTTGAAGTATCAACATTCAATGTAGGTTGTGTATCTTGTTGATGAAGATTATCAGAGAAAGTGGAAGACTTAGATACACTTTTGTGTCCTTCATTTAAATATTCTTCATACATAGGAATGAATGGTAATTCCAGCTCTTGTAATGATGTATCTGCCTTGTCTACTATAGGAACATCATTTGGAACCAGCGTTAAACTTGAATGTTCATTTCTGTAGTCTTGAATTTCGAGTTCTTTACTGTTTTGAACAGAAGTCTTTTATCGTTGAGGTACGAGGCCTGAAGTGTTGTCATCAGACGTCATTTGTCATTGAGGTTCAGGACATGAACTATTATGTTCAAGTGCCATCTATTTAATTTCATCAAAGTTGATGTGAATGGATTCAACAATTAATCTGTTTCTCTTGTTATAGACTCTATATCCCTTTGATTGTGTTGCATACCCGACAAAAATACATAGATCCCTCTTCTCTTTCATCTTGTCAATATTTTCACCATCTCGGACGAGGTAACAAGTACAGCCAAAAATGTGAAGATATTTGAGAGTAGGCTTCCTGTCATTAATGATGTGGTATGGTGTCTTTTTGTGTTTTGGAATAATGGGAGATCTATTTTGGGTGTAACTTGCGGTTTTGATTGCTTTAGCCCAAAAGAAGAGTGGAAGTTTAGATGCTAATAGCATAGTTCGAGCAGCCTCAACCAGAGTACGGTTTCATCTTTCAACAATGTCGTTCTGTTCAGGTGTTCGAGCAATTGTTGTTTGGTGAGAAATTCCTTCTTCTTTAAAGTAGATTTGAAGTGTCTTATTTAAGAACTATGTGCCTCTGCCAGTTCGAACATTGATCACTTGATCTTGAAGACCATGTTGAATCATCTTTATAAAGTTGATAAGTACTTATGGTGTCTCGTCCTTAGATCTTAGAAAATGAGTCGAGGTATATCTTGAATAGTCATCAATAATTACCAGAATATATTTCTTTCTATTGATGCTTTCAACCCGCATTGGACCACATTAGTCCATATGAAGCAGATGTAACTGTCCTTTTGAACTTGGAACAGTTTTTTTTCTTGAAGTTGCTTCTCTTTGCTTTACCTATTTCACAAGAAGAACACAGTTGATCCTTTACATACTTCAACTTTGGTAAGCCATTCACAATGTCATTTTTAGAAAGCACGTTGATGGTGTCAAAGTTAAGATGGGAAAGATGATGATGCCATAACCATGCTTGAGTTAGTGAAGCCTTTGCCATGAAGCATATTAGAGTTGGTAAAGATGATTCCTGAAGAGCTATTGTGTAGAGATCAGATCCACGAGTACCCATAAGTAGGTCATTTCCCTGAAGATCTCTAACAAAGCATGTAGATTTTCTAAATGCAACTTCCAAATCCACATCACAAAATTGACCAACGGAAAATAAATTGGGATTTAGGCCTTTGATGTAATAATCCCTTTTTATCATGGTGTTTCCTTGAACCAAATCTCCATAACCAAGAATGTGCAAATTGATCATTGCCGAACCGCACCGTACCCAGATTATTTTCAACGAAATTACACAATAACTTGAGGTTTCCCGTCATGTGCTTTGTGCATCCAGAGTCGACGATGAATTGGATGATTTGTATGATCTTCTCTCATGGCTCAACATCATAGGTTGGTCTTGAATTGTCATCGGCAACATGTAAGACCTCTTGAATCTTTTCCATGTACAGGTAATGTGCTTCTTGTTCTTGTTCATCTGGCTCTTTATCAATGTCTTGAAGCCATTCATCATGCATTTTCACATATAGGAATACCTTTTGATTCTTGTTTGCGTAACATCAATTTCTCCTTTTGATACTCATAATCCTTGACCATTTTTGGTTTTCTACACTCCTTATCAAAATGTCTAAATCCCTTGCAATTGTAACACTGTATCCCAAACTGCTAAACTACTTGATTTCCTATAGTTTCCCTATTCCTAGTAACTATTATTGTCCTTTGATTCCTAAACTGCCCAGTTAATCTATCATTCCCAGTTCTTGGAGAAGTATCCACATTCTTGTTCCTGGTGTTTGATGAAGTTCTGCGGTTGTTGTTGGTAGGTTTGTAGATGTTATTAAAGTGTTTTGCAATGAGTGCCAAGCTTTTCTGCATTTGCTTATCTCTCTGAGCCTGTTTGTAAGCCTTAAAATATATCGACTAATACGGAATTACATTAGTTAATAAAAGGCTTGACATATAGGGACTAGAAATTAGAAGTTGTATAAGTTAGTCGTGTTAAGACCTATAAATACCCCTCCTATACTTCTATAAGAGGGTGAGGAAAATCATTTGTATCATAAAGATTGTGTGTTTCTCTCTTTAGGAAACACACACATCTTTCCCTCTCTACCCTTTTCTCTCAATCTAATAAACATGGCTTTCTAATTATTCTTTCCACCCTGACATCCAGATCGTTGTTCTTGCTATGAATCTTTATGGTTATCACTGTTCTTCATCACTATCTTCTTCAGATACTAACTCAGATGGAAGTGATTGTAGTGTGATAATCTCATTGCCTTTGTTCCTTGTAGTAGCATGAGTTCTGGTTGATGGTGTTTGTCTTGATGAGTATGCTTGGGTTTTGTAATGTTTTGGTGATTGAGTATAGTCATCTGGATAATGTTGAGTAGCAGCAACAAGTGCGAGTGGATTAGCATTTCTGGCTATTCTTTCAGCACGGATTTCATTAACTTCATTTTAATTTTGTTTTAGAATGTCAAAAAGTTTATGAAATGAGATAGTATCCAAGTTGTTTTGTTGCTTGACAATTGTCACAAATCTTGACCATTTTGGTTGAAGTTGTTGTAGAATCTAAACATTCACCTACATGGTGTCAACCTTTAACTTGTTCCTTACCATTTAATTTATAATTTTGTAAAACCTTGTGTAATATGACTCAAATGATTCCTAGTCCCTTGAAGTGAACTTACCAAATTCCTAAAACAGCTTTGTCTTAACATCTTGTTTGTTGATAGATTCTTCTTGTTGTAAGTGTTCAATAGCTAGCCACATTTCCCGAGCAGTAGTACATGCATCCACATTAGAGTAAATGTTATCTCTAATTTCATTCAGTATCATATGAATTGTTCAGCTTTAGCATCAACTAACTTTATGTTTTCTGGAGTTGTGTTGAGATATTTTTCTTCTCTGACCACTTGTGGTTGTCCTGGATTATCACCTTATGCTGGAAATTCTAGAGCGACAAGTTCTATTATGATGTAAGGACCGTTTTCAATGCATTGCCTGAGTTGATCTTTGTTCGGCTTTGTGTCAACATATCTAATAAACCGTATATAGGTGATTAGAAAATAAAATAACATATTATTAACTATTAAACGCATCAGATAAATCACATATCAATGGATCCATAGAGTCATATGATTAATCAAATAAATAACAATGATTATTACCTTTGTAGCGTGATCGGTAGAATCAAACAATGACCTTTACTTGTACATGATCCACCCAATAAACTAAGTGACCAAAGTAGATCACCTCTGAATATCCACACTACACTTCACCATATACCTATTGGATGCTAGTCCTTAAACCTGTAAGCTTAGAATATAGTTTGAATGAACAAGAATCAAAGTAATAGATCAATAAAACAAAAACCCTAGATCGGTGTTTGTGTTTTGTGCCGTGTGTTTTTTAAGGAGCAAAAGATAGGAGAGTTTTGGTAAATTGTTATCAAATAAATGAGGAGATAATCCGTTATTTATTGACTAAAAGTTTAAACAAAATGTGACAATCCGTCAATTTTAGGTCGTTATTTTATCCTCGATTATTAATTATAATTTTCATTTTTATGTTGAGATATGAACTCACGTCTAACCGGGAAAAATTAAGGCTTACACTTGTAATTTACGTAACATTTACCAAGAACCGGAGAATCCTACATTAAGCATTGACGTTTATATTTTCAAAATGTCGTAGATATAATTTTGTTGCATTCGTTTTTATTTTTCGTGTCTCGTACTATTTTTACGTTTTACGAAAAACGACTACAAACCGTACATTTTTTTAAATATCGGACTTTGATAATACCCGCATTTACAAATTGTGGGTCAAGTTTTAAACTCAACCCACTAATATTAAACCCCATTGGGGCGGATCAACCAAGGGGTGAGGTGTCCCCTTGGTGATCAATATGGCTTCAAGACCTTAACACTTGGCACCTTATTCCTAAATGCATAAAAGCCTAACTTTTACCAACACATGCACACACTAGTCATATTGTTAACCAAAAATCAGCATTTTTCTCTCCCTCATCACCATTTAGACGCCACCTTCATCACAAAAACACCAAATCCACAAAAATTTGAAGATCAAATAATAAGCACACTAGTAGACATGAATACCTAGTGTAATCCTTGCATTTTTGTGGTGATTTAAAGAAGTATTCAAGAAGGTTTATATTCAAGTTGGGGCTGAGATTATACAAGTTTTTATAAAGTCTATTGGGTAAATAAAATGGTGGTCAAAAATTATTTTGGGTGAAGATCAAGTTGAAGATTGAAGCTTTGTTATTGTTTTGATCATTTGATCATTTTCTTCATATTTCTTGTGGTAAAATCTCATGAGTTTTGTTTATGTTCTCTTTTGATTTTCAATTGTATATGTACATGCATGATGTATGATGATCAAGCAATAAAAATGATAATGCATGTATAGATCTAGGTTAATTATAGCTAAAATAGCCATTAAAACAAGTGAAATAATCATAGAATTTAGGGGCTGTAATGAATAGTAGGTTTTATAAATTTCTACAGGTTTGAGGTTGGATTTGAGTATATTAGGTTGTAGATAATCCTTTTGTGGACACTTGGCAAATTGGATAATTTCTAGAAAGTGAATATTAAGTGAGATATGATCAAAACACCAAAACTAGTGGATTCTGACCTTGCTGTACAGATGGTATAAAAAGTTACATTTACGGACTGAGGTGGTTAAAAAGTTAAGACTATGAGACCTAGATAAAATCATGTAGGTTTTGAATAAATTGGATGGTCAACCAACTATTTACGGTTTGAAAATGGCGTCAAAAACGGTAAAAGTGAGATTTCAGTCCGAATTTGTAACTTGACCTTTATGTAGTAAATTGTTCATATGTATAAGTATACTAAAACTAAGTACAAAAATGGTTTTGGATCTGTAAAGTACACTTAAATATGAAGCTAAGGATATAAATATATCAATTATACCATTTACGGTTTATAAATTATGACTATTTTCGTAAACATAAAAGTATACAAAATTTACTACTACCCGAACACTATACTATGTAAAGCGATTTTTGTAACTAAAACCCGAGGTTGTAGGAACCACTTCTTGGGAGTTTTAAAATGCTAACATACTGATAATAAAAGTATCCCGACCTCGAGAACCCGAAATCTTATAACAAGAGTCATTTACAAGCTTAAATGAGCCATAAGGCCTTATTGGGCCACTAGGCCCAATGTAACAAATTGGACTCTGGACTTATTGGACTTAGCTTTATGCCCAATCCACTTAGACCTAACTAATGGCATAGGACCTGGTCTTTGAGTGACAATACTAGTAAAATGGCTAATAAAAACAAGTTAAAAACCTAGAAAACTTTAAGTGTGAAATAATTATATTTCAAGAGCAAGATCATCATATAAACTACATGTATACATATACTTATTTAATTTATGAATTGTCGTTAATTATTACCGACTAGAAACCTAAGACCCGTACCTAATAGTATACGTTCTTCGTTGACCAGACTCGCTACTCCCGAAGTTCTTATTCAAATCGCTATTCTCATTCGACATTTGGTAGTCAATGCACCACCTGAAGGATCCATCCTTCATTTTGACAAACAATATCAGAGCTCCCTAAGATGAAGAACTTGGTCTTATAAATTAGTTGTTTGGGAGTTCTTACAATTGGTTCGACAGCTCTTGCCTTTTCGATGGGGCTAGTTTATAAGGCTATCGTGCTACAAGTGCAACATCAGGTATTAAGTTAATTTGTAATTCTACTTGGCAAGTCGGTGAAAGTCCTCATAAATCTTCGGGAAAGACTTTCGGAACATCTCTCACGATAGGTAAGTCCTCAAGTCGCTTTGACTTTTTCTCAGTCTTCTTTTTGGTGACCTTTGCCGTTGAGACGTGACATCCCTTTTCTGAATATATTTCTAAGTCTAAGTGCACGAGATGATACTTAATCTAGGCGCAATTCTACTATCGCTTCTATTACCTTAAATCATAAGGTTTCATTACCGAAGGGAATGCGTATGATCTTTTCATCATAAACAATGATGGCGTGATGCTTCGTCAACTAATTTATACTGATGATAACTTCAAAACTACCGAGTCCTACAACGTTAAGTCGATGTGAAACAGATGATTTAGAAAATTTCTGGGTACAACCTCGAATGAAAGTATAGGCTCCTATTATCTTCACGTTAGATAACTCCATAGTGTACTTAGTGTTTAGGGTAGTTGGAACGATGCCACTTGGAAGACTAAACTCTGCGAGTGCGATGCTTCTATCAGCTATGTTCCATGTACTTGCAATAATTGTGTCCTTTACTTTAACGCCATGTCCATTAGATGTTTTGTCGGCACAAGAATCTCATCATCTTCATGATTCTAACTCACTAAAAGGTAAGTCAATTGAAGGAAATCTCTTAGTTCTCTTGGTTAAAATCTAACTAGAAGGTTATGTTCATTACGTTCTAAAATCTTACCATCCATAATTATCGTGACTACAAGGAGCGTGATTCGGTCTTTCGGCTAAGGGTATGGTGTCTTTATATGATAAGGTTGAGAAAATCTACTTAGTTTCGGTGCTTAATAACACGAATACACATGACTGACAAAACTCATGAATACACATGTAAAATATCAGTAAGACGTAAATACGATAAAGTCCCGTTGAAATTATAAAGAAAGAAAAAGAAAATAAAGATGGAAAGTAATGATAAATTGACAAAATTTTTAAGGTGACTACTCTCAGCATGGCATGGTCCTTCTTAAATTATACATAGGTGATCAGGCTATGTATAGTTTAAGACTAACAATGAAATGCTCATTTCGTCAAACTAGTGTTATGTTTAAAAATTTCATATGGTATAAATAGTATGGTTTATAAGGTAGTAAGCAATTCGTAAAAACAAAAACAAGGTAGTTTATATAATATCACAATATTTTTTATAATACAATGGTAAATAGTTTATGAGGTGTTAGTAAAATAGTTTAGAAGAAATCACGTGACTGTTTTTAATGTAATTGTAAGGGGTTTATAATATAGTAACAAATAGTTTACGAGTTGGCAACAAACTAGTTAATAAAATGATAACGAAATAGTTTATAGAAGGCAACGAAATAGTTTATAAGATCGGTGCAAAGTATTTTATAGTATGGTAGCAAAAGAGTTTGTAAATGACCGCAAAATATGTTATAAGATGAAAACAAAATAGTTTATAAAATGATGGCAAAATAGTTTATGAGGCGATAGTACGATAGTTAAAATATGTTGACAAAATGGTTAATAGAATGCTATCAAAATGGTTTATAAGGTGTTAGCAAAATCAATGATAAGTTTTCAGCAAAATGGTTCGTAAGCTGGCGAAAGATAGTTTATAAAATGATAGCGACTCTCTTTATAAGTTGAAACTAAAATAGTTCATAGGATAGCATCCAAGTAGTTTATAATGGTTAAATAGTTTATAGAACAATAGGGAAATGGTTCATAAGACGATAACAAATTCGAAGGGCAACTTACATAAATTAATAGAGAATTGAAGTGTGACCAACGGAATCGTCATGTCACAAAATGAAGTTTATAGTACCCACACAATACACAAAATTCACAAGGGAGTACTAGCGCAATTCTTTTAAGGGATACGGTCTAAGTCTTCTTAGGTTTCACTAGGCAATTCAGGCAATACGGTCTATCTCTTTAAGCATCAACATTATCCTTGATGACGTTAGAGTTCCCGTGACTTTTTACCTTCTAAACCCGGTTTACACGGTTGAGATTTTTAACCATTACGCTTGTAATGTCCTGGCTTTCCACACTCATAATAGGTACCTCAGGTTTTTATTTTTTCCATTGGGGGCCTCTAAGTTGTTATCAAAACGGGTGTCCTACAATCTCTAGTCATATGGCCAAATCTCTTGTAATTGTTGCACTTCACAGTGCATGGCCTAGTGTGGTGTAACTTATACCTATTGCAGAAAGGTAACTTTCCTACATATCCATTATTGTTATCTGGTCTAGCAGTGAAGGCTCTCACGAACTTTTGTTGTTGGCATTCCTTGCCACCTTGGCTTCCTAACGTACGATCTGATCTATTGAGTCATGAGTCATGCGGATTTTTGCCTCATAGACGGCAATAGCTTTGATAGCTTTAGTAATTCGTTGGGTTATAATATGCTCGATCTTTACGGAACTTATTCCTTGTCTCATTTTTGGTATTTTCCTCAAAATCGAATGGAGTAAAGAAAATAAGATAAGTCAAATTTCAAAAGTCGTGTTTCCATAAATGGAACGTTACGAGGTGACGAGGTGATGAGTTAACGCCGTGTTCAATTTAATCGACATGTTTCTAGTCGTTACGAGATGTAAGAAAGATTGAGACGTTACGAGATGACGCATGCGTTTCAACAGTATGGGGTGAGTGCTCAACTTACATTTGGGTTCGGTTAATAAGATAACGTAAGGTCAGCAGATTGTGACAAGTTTTGATGTTATGTAAAATAGTATTATGTAGACCCATGAAAAGTTTTAAAGACCATCATATCACTCATGATGTTTTGGGAAACGTTTTGAGACCATTGTGTCACTCACAATGTCTTAGAAATGTTTAGAGACCATTGTGTCACTCACAATGTCTTAAAAATAAACGCGACCATTTTTTCACTCACAATGTCTAAGAAAACGTTAGTATTCATATAAATAACCTTTATATAAAACAAGTGTAAAATATGCGCAAGGCAAAAGTAAACGCAATGGAAAATAACTTAAGGCAAAATAACTTAAGTATAGCCAATAGTAAATGCACATATAATATAAAAGCAAACGCACGTATGGGCAAAGATAAGGCACGTAAGGATCACATACTGGTTATAGACCAGACCTAGTATATACCACCTGGTTCTCTATAACCTTAGCTCTGGATACCAATCTGTCACACCCCTAAATCGGGTCTAGTCAAACTAGGCATCCGAGGGCGTGACGTCATGAATATGCATGGCACAAGGTACAAAGAACGGCCTCTAAGGGTACGTTTGGAAAATTTAACATCATTGCATTAAAAATAGAATTGTTAAAGTTTACATTATTTCAAGAGATTCAAGTTAATATACAGAAGCGTAAGTTTAGTTTGGAAATTAACAACGATGTTTAAATTTTAGATAATAAGTCATGAAAATTGGGCCACGCAAGAAGACATCACATAGCACGTCAAAATCAATCAAACCAAGCACCTGAGAAAACATGCTTAAAATGGTCAACATAAAGTTAGTGAATTCATAGGTTTAAGTAAAGTATTTACGAGAATAGAAAGAAAGTTTAGTGGATACTACTTCACTCATAGTATTATGAAAAGTGTTTAGTAATTGGAAACTGTAACCTTTGCCCTTTTTGTGTTCTGAATATTTCATTAATAGTTCTTTGACTATTTGACGTTTGTCAGTTTATTCCGATTTTGTACCGTGTTGACGGTGGTGATTTTATGATATATGTGATGATTTGAGATTTATTGTGATTAATAATCTTTTTTGAAAGGTATTAGTGTGTTATGTGTATTCCGGATGGTTTGACCCGTGAATTTTGAGAAATGCTGAAAAACGAGTCTGACATGTCCGTTAATGTCCAAATTGAATTTTGAAGGGTTTAAAGTGTAAATATGGAAAGTGAATACTCTAAGTTAATGGAAAAATATTTTTGAAGTGAATAAAAATGCTTTTTAACTTTGGGGTAAATGTTACGGTTGAGTTTTACGAGCTTTTAAGTGATTTTCAACACGAGATGAAAGGCCAAGACTCCCTTGGATCCATGGAGGTTAAGGTTAGAAAGGGCGGACATGGAGCTAAAATGTTAGCTTCTTTGTCTAAAGAGATGTACACATATATGGCTTCTACAAGAATTATTTTCATCTTAATCCATTCCAATTTACAAAAAATAAAAAACACACACTTTCTCTTGTGTGTGATAGTTCGTCCGACCACCCACAAAACTCAACCACAACATCATAATTTTTGAATTTTGATCAAGAAAACATGAAGACATAAATATTTGGGGTTGATTCTAGTGTTTGGTTATTCATTTAAACAACGTTTGGGTTGTCCGGTTCGTGTCGAAATCTACAAATTTGAAGATTTTCTTGTAAGTTTTCAAATTTAAATTTTGTTTGTCCTTTTGGGTTTATTTTGATGCATAGATGTTAGTTGTACAAGTTGATCGTTGTGAAAATTGATTTTTGGAAGCGAAACGAAAGAAAATGGTGTGTTTGGTTCGTAAATAGTGAAAAAGCAAATAAGGGTTTTTGTAGTTTTGATGTTGTGGTCGTGATGGTTGAATAATATATGATGCTAGAATGCTTATTTTTGATAAGTTGCTTGTATAGCTTATTCGGGCTTATTTTTAAGCTATTTCTTGGCTTATTTAGGCTTAAAGGCCACGTGTAAATTCCCAAAGTCACTAGGAAAGTGATTTTGATTATTTTTGTGTTATGGCATATGTTGTGGACTATTTTTGAGGCTTATGGTAGTAACCAAAAGCGATACGTAGCTTATTAGCTTATTTTAAAGCTTAATATACGTATTTTGGAGTTTATGGACTCACGGCCCAATAAGTCTATTTGAGCCGCGGCTTAACGGGAGGGCTTATTGTGGTCCGGATTATTTCTACATATAAGTATATACTTATATATGTAAATGGACCTTGGTTTTGGACTTAAATAGTATTTTGGACTTATAAATGTCCTAATGGACCCTTGTTGGGCCTTGAGGCCCAATAAGCGATATTTGGTCATTTTGAGAGTTTTGGTGGACTTTTTGAAAGCGAAATGTATTTACGAAGTGATATTGATCGTTATTTTGGGGAAAACGTTTTGGTGAACGTTAAAGTTTGAGATTTTGGAATTTTGTCGAAAAGTGTCGAATTGTGAAAAGTGTTTGGAAATTAAGGTTTGAAACCTTGGAAAAACGTTGTAAACACGTACGGGTCATGTCGAAATTTCGTAAAAAGTTTATACTTAGAAATTTTACTTAAAACATGATTTTTGATTTTTAATAATAAAATATTATTTTATTATTTTATTTAATTAATAAATTCACTAAAAGACGAAAAAATATAATTTTTCTCGAAACTTTCCTAAGGTGTTTGTTGTGATTAAACGTGTCGTTTTCAATCAAGGAATGATTATTTTGAAGTGATTAAGGTGTACCGAATGGACTTGTCGAGATATATTTATAATTAATAATTATAAATATTTATTATATTACTTATCTATTTACGCTAAATAGTATAAGTATGTATTATCGGAGAATGAGATTGATATGATTGTGGAGATAAGTCGTCAACCATCACACCACTAAAACTGTTTTGGGTAATTGTACAACGCGTCTAAACTCTATGCATCAAACGTGAAGATTGTTTTGGAAGTGATTGATTAAAATGAGACATTAACTGGACTAGGTCGTGTGCGGGCGTCGTTGCATTTGCTTGTGTAGTAGAAGTTGGTTGCTAAAGGCTTGCTTAAGGTGAGTTCTCGTAGCCCCACTTTTTACTGTTTTTCCGTTGGGGGAAAATGATACTCAAATGTGTTTTGAAATGTTTTGAATTGATCTGTGCGAAATGTGGTTTTGTTTTTGGGACAAGATATGTGCTTATGACTGTTATGTGAATATTATGTGTTGATTTACTTGCATGTACTGTGTTTAGCATGGCAAGGTTATGTGTGGTACTTGTATGTACTGTGTTTGGCATGCAAGGTTCTGTGTGGTACGCCCTAATATAGTGCTCCAGCTGGTAGGCCCTTTAGGTGCGTTAGTGATTTGGGAGTTGCGACTCCGGATTTATTATTGGATGTTGAGATATGACTAGCGGGGATGCTATGTCTTGGATTGTTAGCATATATTCACTGTCATATAACACTATTGTCCACTGTTGAAATATTGGCACAACTTTTGGGTTTAAGGTCAAACCTACGAGCTTACCAACATTATTATTGACGTTTTCGAGTATCATTTTCAGGTGATGTGATAGAGGAATAGTTTGGTGATTAATAGCAAACTTAGAAGTATCCCGTGTGGAATTTCGTTTAAAGTCTTGCTTGCTTGTTGTTTGATTTTAGTATTTGGAGATTTTGGATTAAGTTTGGTTATGGTCCCCTGCGAGGGCATATGAATAAATGTAAGAGATTTGTGGATTTTAGTTGCGATTTGGGACATCACTTGAGTTTGTTCAAGGTTGATGATCTTCATAGCACTTGGAGCTTATGCAATGTAGTTTTCTCTATTTTTGTACCTTGTGCTATGATTGATCATTATGTTGCATTCTTGAGTTTCCGCCATTGTCGGGGTGTGACATATTGGTATCAGAGCCAGGTTATAGAGAACTAGGTGGATTGGCCTAGACTATACCTAAGATCCGTCGTTTAGTTGCGTATATGATCTATGTGTGCGGTGTTCCGCTTTTGGTGTGCCTTTGTGTGTTCTTGGTTTGGTGCCTTAGTTATGCCAGTCATTGAAATGAGTGGGCTTAATATTGAATATGAATGGGAAAGGATGCGAATATAAGTACGATGGCCAACGTAATTATAAGTGTGTTACAACTCACTCATACTTGGTATTGTTGTTCACACAAATCGATGTTGACACCGTAGGGTGGTGTTGCGCGTATATTTGGTTTTGTATAGTAAGATATTCGATGAATGTGTGTGAGTCTTCCAACTTACCTAACGTTGCCCATGTTCTCCGCCGTATAGATAATGCCGCCAATGATGAGAACCCAAAGTGCTAGCCGGCCTGCTGCCGAATCACTAGGAGGGGGAACAGGTGAACGGGTTAGTAGAGGTGGAAGGGGTAGAATACCTAGAGAAGGTAATGATAAGTGTGTTGGTGAATTAAATAGTCAAGGAAATGGCCTAGGTAAGGGAGCTAATAGGGGTGTAGAGGGGGCTAATGGGAATGTAGGGGGAGCCAATGAGGGTGCACCCGACTTCCCAACGATCCTTGCCCAGCAATTGCGAAACCTCTTACCCGCCATGTTGGCCCAGGTTAGTAACCAAGGGAATGTTGGAAATCAGAATGGTAATGTGGTTAATGAGAACGTTCAAGGGAACGTTGGGAATGTGATAGTGAATGGCAACCAGGTAGGTTGTTCATATAAGGAATTTTTAGCGTGTAACCCTAAAGAATATGATGGTAAGGGAGGTGCTATAGCCCTCACACGTTGGATTAAGAAAATGGAATATGTGCATGATATGAGTGGTTGTAGTATTGCCCAAAAGGTGAAATACACTGCTGGTTTATTTGTGAGTAAGGCTTTAACGTGGTGGAACTCTCAGATCCGCACGCTAAGTCGGGAAGTTGCTGTTAATATGTCATGGAATGACTTTAAGTATATGATAATACAAGAGTTTTGTCCTAGTCATGAGATGCAAAAGTTAGAATCTGAGTTGTGGAATCACGCCATGGTCGGGGCTGGCCATGCTGCGTATACTGATAGGTTTCATGAGTTGGCTAGGTTAGTTCCACATTTGGTAACTCCTGAGAGTAAGACGATTGAGAGGTATATGTATGGCCTTGCACCACAAATCTATGGGATGGTGGCAGCAACGGAGCCAAAGACTATGCAAAAGGCTGTGCAGATTTTTGGTACACTGACTGATGAGGCTATTAGGAATGGAACAATTAAGAAGGTTGAGAAGAGAGGAAATATAGGGGAACCTAGCAAGGATAGGAATGGAAGGGATGATAATAAGAGGACCAGGACTGTGAATGCTTTTGCTACTACTGTGAACCCTGTAGGAAGAGAGAATACGGGTACTTGGCCCAAGTGTACCACC
The DNA here is from genome assembly GCA_026074375.1 of Tanacetum coccineum. NCBI lineage: Eukaryota > Viridiplantae > Streptophyta > Magnoliopsida > Asterales > Asteraceae > Tanacetum > Tanacetum coccineum. The sequence goes on from BQNB010013615.1 coordinate 35,778, forward strand.
TGCAACTCCTACCATGCACTCGGTAGACCTTGTTACACATGCTACAACTGTAACCACCCAGGTCATTTGGCAAAGGATTGTAGAAGTGTGCCAAGGAATGTGAATCTTGTCAATGCTAGAAACCCACCTGTTAGGGCATGTTATGAGTGTGGTAGTACCGACCATGTTAGACCAGTGTGTCCTAGATGGAATAGGGTACAAGGACTGGGAGGAAACCATCCAAACCAAGTTGTTGCTAATAATGAGGGTTAGGGTCGTGGAAACTAAGGGAACCAGGCTAGTGGTAGGGCATTCATGTTGGGAGCAGAGGAAGCTCACCAGGATCCGAACATTATGACGGGTACGTTTACTTTGAACAAGCATTTTGCCACTACCTTATTTGACTCTAGTGCCGACTATAGTTTTGTTTCCACTACTTTCATACCTCTATTAGGCTTAGAGCCCATCGACTTAGGTTTCAGATATGAGATTGAGATAGCTAGCGGGTAGCTAGTAGAGATTGATAAGATTATTAAGGGTTGTAAACTAGAAATTGAGGGTCATATCTTTGACATCGACTTAATACCTTTTGGACATGGGAGTTTTGATGTGATTATAGGTATGGATTGGTTGTCTAATTTTAAAGCTGAAATAATTTGCCATGAGAAGGTAGTAAGGATACCACTACCGGATGGCAAGGTGCTTAAAGTAGTAGGAGAGAGACCAGATAAGAAAGCAAGATTGTTGATGAGCACTAAGGCTAGTGATAAGAAACAAGAAGAGATTGTTATGGTTAGAGATTTTCCTGAGGTATTTTCGGATGATCTATCTGGATTACCGCTTATTAGGGAAATTGAGTTTCGGATTGAGTTAACCCCTGGAGCAACGCCGATAGCAAAGTCTCCTTATCGTTTGGCACCTTTTGAATTGGAGAAGTTGTCGGGACAACTCAAGGATCTCCAAGACAAAGGTTTCATTTGAACCAAGTTCATCACCTTGGGGAGCGCCAGTATTGTTCGTTAAGAAGAAGGATGGTTCCTTTGGGATGTGTATTGACTATAGAGAATTGAATAAGTTGATTGTTAAGAATCATTATCTGCTACCTATGATTGATGATCTATTTGACTAACTATAAGGGTCGCAGTTTTTCTCTAAGATAGATCTTAGGTCTGGATACCATCAGCTAAGAGTGCATGAGGATGGCATTCCAAAGACTGTGTTTAGAACTCTTTATGGACATTTCGAGTTCACTATAATGCCCTTTGGTCTGACTAATGCACCAGCAATATTTATGGACTTGATGAATAGAGTTTGTAGGCCGTATCTTGATAAGTTTGTGATAGTGTTCATAGAAGACATCTTAATCTACTCTGAGACTCAAGAGGAGCATGTAGAACACTTAAGTTTAATCTTGGAACTGCTCAAAAAGGAGAAACTGTATGCTAAGTTTTCTAAGTGTGAATTCTGGCTAAGAGAAGTGTAGTTTCTTGGGCATGTGATAAATGGTAATGGGATTCATGTAGACCCTAGTAAGATTGAAGCTGTTAAGAATTGGAAATCCCCTAGAACTTCGACTGAGGTTCGTTCATTCTTAGGATTGGTTGGGTATTACCGTAGGTTCATTGAGAACTTTTCTAAGATAGCTAAGTCTCTTACTATCTTGACTCAAAAAAGTAAGACTTTTAATTGGGGTGAGGAACAAGAATATGCATTTCAGACCTTAAAGGATAAGTTGTGTAATGTGCCTGTTGATTTGCAGTTTTACGTACCTATAAAATATATAATAATAATACTACTTAGGTAAATTCCAACTATTCACCTTTAACCAAGAGAGGTAAAGTGATAGCCTATGCATCTAGGCAGTTGAAAATTCATGAGCCTATAACAACCGTAACTTCAATCATAAGGAGACGATCACGCTCCATTGATTGGTAACCAAACTCTCATAGAATCACATAAACACATAATTATCAGATCACACAATGAAACTCAAGTCAATGCTAACAGTTGACTAACCTGCTCAAAGCACAGTTGTCACAGTATCCCCTCTGTTAGCCTTAATTATATTAAGTCAAACAAGAATGTTATCGGTCTTATAAAGTCAAACTAGGTCTTGTATTGTAATAGGCTAGTCGGGTTCAACAGGCTTGGATTGTAATCTAATATTGTCCGTGTTTCGGGCTCAAAACCCAAGTTTAGCCAAGCCCGGCCCAAGTTACAAAGCCCATTCGCCTACTAGAAGGCTTGGGTATAAAAGAAACCCTCTCCACACATGGAGAGGGTGTTGGTTGCATTTGTCACACACTTGTAACTCACCTTTCTCTCTCTAATCTAAGTTTCTAAGTTCTTTTCTCTCTCTTGTTCTTTCTGTCTTTAGCCGACTCCTTTAGAGCTTATTTAGGGATTATTCGAGTTAGCTTATTGTTGTTGTGAAAGGATTACTAAGACCAACATGTGGTATCACTCGCCAAGGGGTGTTTAGTGTTTGATTTTTGTGGGTTACATAAGCAAACCGTGGCTTATTTCTCTTAATAATCTCACGGTTCAAAAGCTTATTAGGTTATTTGGTGATTTTTTCTTCTTTCTTTCTTTGGTCTTATTTCAATCGTCGCTTCTTTGATAAAATAAGCTCACGGTTTCTTCTTTTCTTTTTAGCTTATATGCTTGTTAAACTTATTCAGCTTATTTTATTCTTTTTCTTCTAGACGAGGTGACTTTGGTTCGACTTACAACAGGTCACAAGTGTCACGTCCCTATTTTTGTTTGTTCTTCAAAATAGTTTCTTAGTTTTCTCAATTTTAGTTGCTTATTTCGTGCTTCTTCTTAGCTTATTTCTAGCTTATTCCGAGCTTATTTCAAGCTTATTTCATGGCTTATTTGAGGTTTATCTTATCCTAATTGTGGTCCCAAACCGGTTGAGACTAAGGGAACCTAGATCCATAATTTTAGCTTACAAAGAATAGGACAACTTGTTTGTTTGTGTTTGTGGTCCTCACTTAACAAAGACACCAAGCGAAATATGCAGGGGTAAATGTCAAGCGAAATATGCAGGTGTAAACTTTAAGCGGAATATGTACGTTTGATAGTGAAGCGAAACATGCATGTTTAAATTTGAAGCGAAATATGTTAACAAAAGACAAGCGAAATATGAACGTTAACTGTCAAGCGAAATATGTTTAAGTAGAAGCGAAACATGTTAAAACTGTCGAGCGAAATATGTCAACTGCCAAGCGAAATATGAAAGATTAATTTGAAGCGAAATATGTTAATGGACAAGCGAAATATGACAGTTACTGGCCAAGCGAAATATGTTTAGAAGTCGAAGTGAAACATGCAAATTTGATTTTTCAAGCGAATCAAGTATTGAATCTTCAAGCGAAACATGCAACGTTTAACCAAGCGAAATATACAATCCTCAAGCGAAACATCTCAATTTTAATTTCACGGTTTTTCTATTGATTTTGTAAAATCCCGACAAGTAAACTTTTTCCTTCTCGGTTTTAATCTTAGAGTTGTAAACTCCCGTGGAGTTAATTGTATTCTCTCTCACCACAATACAATCAACACTTCATAACACTTAAGATCCGATATCCATTCACAACTTCATCAAAATGTCAAATGTCAATAACATTTTGCCACTCAATCATCGAATACTCTTTACAATGCTAACATGGAAGCTGGTAGCAAGATCGTCCACCAATGTTACACGTGTAATTACGTTCAGATGGAAATCCATATATCAAGAATACATTGACACCAAACCTAACAGTGAACTCATCCACTATTGTCTCCAAAATCCACCATACACGTATCAATGGGCTGAGAAGACAGTTCCAGTTGCTGAAGGTAGTTCTGAAACAACTACAGATAGGTATATGGAGAACTATAAGAATGTTTCACAAGACATACGCGATCAACTGAATGCCGAAGCTAAAGCCGTTTAGATCATTCTCACAGGGATAGATAACGATATCTACTCCACAGTTAAATGCCTTGTTCGACATGCATTGTGACCTGTGGAAAGCCTAATGAAAGGTTGAAATAAGGTAATCAAACAATGTTCAAGATCTTGAAACCAATTTATATTAGGAGTTTGGAAAATTCACATCACGAGATGGTGAATCACTTGAATCGTATTACTCACAGTTTTACAAGATGATGAATGAGCTTGTCAGAAATCAGTGGCATGTTACTAATCATCAAGTGAATGTCCAATTCTTACTTCAATTACAACCAGAATGGCAAAGGTTTGTGACACTTGTTAAGCAGAGTCAAGAGCTGAAGACTGTCTCATATCACAAACTTTATGACATCCTGAAGCAACACCAGAATGAAGTCAATGAGATAAGAGCTGAAAGACTAGCACGTACTGCTAATCCACTTGCACTTGTTGCTCAACAACAACCAGTTTACCATCATCAAAACCATCCTACTCAAAACACTTAATATTCCTCCACCAGATCACAACAATCTACCAGAAACAGAGGAAAAGCAATTGTTACCTCTTCTGCTCCTACTTATGATCCAGAACCTGCTACGGTTACTGAAGATGAGGAAATGTCAAAGGAAAAGGAGATTGACAAACTCATGGCTTTAATTTCTCTCTCGTTTAAGAAAATCTACAAACCTACCAACAACAACCTTCAAACTTCATCAAACACCAGTAGAGCTAATCAAGATAATTCTCCAAGAATCAACAGAGGCACTGGGTATGATAATCAGAGGGCAGTTAATGTTGCTGGGGCTAGGGAAAATGTAGGTACTCCTCCGGTTTGTGGCAGAAGTCTGGGATTCATTGTTATACAGAAAGAATAATGGGCATGTATCGAGGGAAGTTCAGAAACCGAAATGAGTCAATGGATGCAGCTTATCATAAAGGAAAAGATGTTATTGTGTAAACAAATAGGAAGCTTGGGGTTCAAGTTGAATGCAGAACAAGCTGAATTTGGAAGATGAGTCTGATGATCCAGGAACTGGAAGCCACATTAAATGTACAATGGCACAGATTCAAGAGGTTAATCCCAGATCCATTGACAATTCTAGACCAATCTTTGATGATAGAGCCAATTCCATAAGGTACAAAACAATAATGGACAAACTATAATGTGTTTTCCATGGAAAATGAACATCCTGAGCAACTCGAATCTAGTAATCACATATATCTGGGAACGAAAGGTGACACCAATAACACTATTGAGTCATTGGATATAATTATGAATAGAACTCAAGATGACCAATAATACTGATGATCTTGATCAAGAACGTGATTTGCTAGCTTCTTTAAATCAAAACTAAAATGTGAAATTTGATGACAGCAAAAACCAAAAAAATTTTGGAAACATCAAACAGGGCTTAAGTTGATAAATTGAAAGGTGAAATTGGAGGATTTCAAACTAAAATAAAAGTTTAAAATCACAAATAACCATTTCAAAGAAGCAAACAATGAACTTCTAAGCTAATCAAATTGATGTTTAAGAAAGTTCCAAGCGGAACTTGTTAAGTATAATGAAGATAATTATGCTACAAAGGGGAAATTGATTGTGCAAAAGCTAAAGGGAATTTAATTCATTACAAAAATCATTTTGAAATTCACTAATGCATATACCGACAAATAAATGAAATTAAATCAAATGATTTCGGATATTAAAAAGGAGCTTTTGTGCACATCAAGAAACCATCTCCATAATGTCATAAGCAAAAGAGGCTCAGATTAAGCTTTACAAAACTCGTAAAGACAAAGAACTTGATAAAGTCATTGCTTTAGAAAACAAAGTCAAGGTTTTGAATAATATTGTATATAAAACCGGTCAAACTTTTCAAACAATGAATAACCTTTAATCGTAATTGTAAACGATTTTGCAAACCTAGTTCTCAAGAACGCTCAAAGAGCGAATCATCGTCTGTAGATATAGGGTTGCTATAATGGATAATCTTCTAGGCGTTAATGTTAGGCCCCTGAATCTTACAAAATGATTCGTACTGAACAAAGAAAGTCTATCAAAATTAAGTGATATAATCAAACCGTTTGATAGACAAGTTGAAATAATCTAATGAATTGCTCGTTCCCAACGGGAAATAGTTCGCACTGTAACAACACTATTTTTCCAAGAACGTCAAAAGATGAGTCATACGTCTTCTAATAAATGAATTTTCAAAGAGTCTTTTCGTAAACAAACAACTTTGTTAGTAAAAAATGGATGAATCCATTCCTTGGGATCAAAAAGTGAAAAAGCTCTAAAGACTTTTCAAGATTAAAAAGAGTGTTGACACAATTTTTGATAGAGTGGATGTTGCAAAACAAACAATCGCTAAAAGAACATATTTTTTGGTAACATAGATCCTTTCATTCAAAACATAAATTGAAGGAAATTTTTGCCCCCAAATAAGAAGAATAAATGCGGACTTAGAAAATTTCACTTTTTGAATGAGAATATGGATGCAATTTGAGATACTTTAATTCTCTTGAACATGAAGTAGACACTCTCAAATCTCAACTAGAAACTCAAAAAACATAGTTTTTGAATGAAATCGACCGACTTTCAAGGGAATATTACTATGCTGATCACATGAATGCAATACTTAGTGTGTACACTGATCTGGATGAAGTTACTAATTTGCAATGTGATTACTTGGAAATTATAGGAAAAATGCAAACATCTGAAAAAGAGCTTTCAAAAGTAGAACAAATGTCAAAGAATTTGTAAGCACTTCCCAAAACATAGGCGATTAATCTTGAACTTGTATTTACAACATGCCAAGAACGATAAAAAATGACAAATCTTTCAAAGAAAATTAGTATAAACTTATTTTATAAAGAACGATGAAAGTATTTTGAATTCAAGACTTGAAAAGCTCAATTACAAGACAAGGGAATTGCAATAAGTGAGTTGAAGAAACTTATAGATAAGATAAAAGGAAATCTGTGGAAACTAATTTGAAACATCAATCGTTAATTCGACAACCGAATGCTTTTAAAAGTCAAAGACAATCAATTTTAGGTAAACCAGCTATTTTTTCAGATTCTCTTGCAAAGTAAAGATTTTTCAAAGTCAAAGTCAGTTACCACACAAAATGTATCCCATGATTTTTCAAAAACTAGTCACTACACAAAAAAGCGGAGACAATTTTTGCCATCAGATGTGTTGCCAATTTTCAAGAACACAAACGTGATTGCACCAGGAATGTATAAAATGCACACAAAGCCAAATCAAACTAGAACACCTCAGGTGCCTCAAGACATTAGGAAAACTAACCAACTTTGTTCCTTTTCTCTACAATGAAGTAATCCCACTACTAGTTTTAGCTACCACAGATAAGAGCATCAACTGAAGATAGAGTTCATGTCTAACAATAGTCAAGGGAAAAAGCAAGAAGTAGAAGACCACCGTAGGAATCTTAAGTTTTCTAAAAATAAAACGTCTGTAACTGCGTGTAATGACAGTTTGAATGCTAAGACCTCGAATGTTAACTTTGTCTGTGTTACTTGTGGAAAATGTGTGATGAATGACAATCATGATTTGTGTGTTCTATATTATATCAATGCATGAATTCTAGGACTAGACAACTAATGGTTGTACCTATTAGTACTAGAGAACCCAAGCATAATGTGAACCAACCTGTTGCAACATCCAGTAAAAAAACCGTTGCAACAGACTCCACTATCAAGAAATCTAGAAACATCACTAGGAAGCTATATGAACAAGTTAGTAAGATATGCAGTTGGTGGTATCTTAAGTATACACCACTCGGATACAATTGGAAACCTAAGTCTCAAATAGGAAATGTCAACCCAAACGTTAGTATGCCTCTAGGAAATGCATCTAGAACTGCTAATTTTTTTGAACATAAGACTCCAAGGTGTTCCCAAAAACCCCCCTTTTTGTTTTTGGTCTAATACCCAATGACTTCTAATTCTTTTGGCAGCTTGTTTTTTTTATTTGTTTTTTTTTTCTAGATAATTCTATTCATCGTCGACTCTTGGTGCTCAAAGCAAATGACCAAAAATCTTAAACTTCTCACTAATTTTGTGGAGAAATTTTTGGGAATGGTGAAGTTTGGAAACAATCAAATTGCACCAATTCTTGGTTATGGAGATCTGGTTCAAGGAACTATTACTATCAAACGGGTTTATTACGTCGAAGGGCTAATCATAATTTTATTCTTCTTGGTCAATATCTGTGTGCCGGATTTGGAAGTTGCTATTCGGAAGTCTAACGTGGTTATATCCGTGATTTGAAAGGAAATGATCTTCTCACAGGTTCTCGTGGCATAGATTTGTATTCCATTACTCTACAAACTCTAACATTTCCCAATCCAATTTGCTTATGGCTATAGCAACACGCTCAAGCATGGTTATGACATCGTTGTCTATCTCATTTAAACTTCGACACCATCAACTTGCTTTCAAAGAATAATATTGTGAATGGCCTTCCAAAGCTGAAATTCGTCAAAGATCATTTGTGTTCTTCTTGTGAGTTGAGGAAAGCAAAGAAAGTCTTTTGTCACACTAAGACTATACCCTAGCTCAAATAAAGACTGGATTACAACTTCTACTCATGGACTTATGTTGTCCAATTTCGGGTAAAAGCATTAATGGAAAGAAATATGTTATGCGTAATTATTGATGACCTACACCCCAAATACCTTACTCACTTCTTAAGGTCCAAAGATGAAACCCTAAGTTCTCATTGATTTCCTTAGACTTGTCCAAAGAGGACTTCATGCTCAAGTTAGAACAGTTTGAACTGACAAAGGCACGAAATTCTTGAATAAAACTCTTCATGCATACTTTGCAAAAGAAGGGATTGAACACCAAACGTTAACTGCTCGAACACCTAAACAAAACGGCGTTGTCAAAAGACAGAACCGTACTCTTGTTGAGGCTGCTCGAACAATGCTAAGCGCCGCTAAAGTTCCTTTATTCTTCTGGGCTGAAGCAATTGCAACAACATGTTTTACTCAAAACCGTTCACTTGTAATTCCTCGACATGAGAAAACACCTTACCACATCATCAACGGCCATAAACCTCATTTTAAGTTCTTTCACATCTTTGGTTCTCTTTGCTATATGTCAGAGATGGGGAAAATCTTGATAAAATGAAGGAAAAAGGTGATGCATGTATTTTTGTTGGGTATTCTACTCAGTCAAAGTGCTTACAGGGTATTTAATAAGAGAACAAGGATAATAGCTGAAACAATTCATGTTAACTTTGACGAATTGCCTCAAATGGCGTCAGATCACATCAGTTCTGACCCCGGTCCACAATGTTCGACAACGGTACTTGAACAAGACAGTTTAAGTCCCGGTCCACAAAGTCAAGAAAATGTTTCTCAAGTTGCTGAGACAGTAACAACGTCAAATGAGCTGGAATTGCTATATAGTCCGATGTTCAGTGAATTACTCAATGGAACTTCTCCTGTTGTGTCAAAGTCTTCCGCTGTACATGCTGCTGATAAATCCCGATAAACGTCAACAACATAACAACAATTCACATCTTCTACAGACAACCGATGTTGTAGATCCACCTCATTGAACATTCAATCAACACATCAAACTCCAACTCAAGTACCAACTGTCACCGCACCTGAGAACATTATTCAAGCAGAAACCAATACCAAAAATGCACAATTTGACGAAGATGAATTTATCAACATCTTTAGTACACCGGTACAAGAACAAGGGGAGACATCGTCTTACCATGTTTTGATTCGTCAAAAATGCATCTCTTTCTATCGACAACCATCTGTCTGCACAACGTGGACAAAAGATCTCCATTAGAACAAGTCATTGGAAAATCCTTCTCAATTAATTAGAACAAGGACGTCAGCTAGAAACAGATTGGCGAGATTTGTATGTTCGCAAACTCACCGTGAGATTCGAAACCGAACCAAAAGAACATCAAAGAAGACCATGGCTGATTCTACATGATTGAATCAATGCAAGAAAGAACTTCATCAGTTTGGATCGATTAGGTGTATGGATTAGTCCGACAGACCACTATTGCAAAATGTCATTAACTTAAATGGTGGTGCTCCTGGAAAAACAAACGTGATGAGGAAAATAATGTTTATTCGCAACAAATCTCGTCTTGTAACTAAGGATAATGCTTCAAAAGGAAGAATTGATTCGAAGAGTCATTTGCACCAGTTTTCTCGTTGGAGGCCGTCTGGTATTCATTGCGTACGCTGCACACAATCCTTTTATCGTATACAGATGGAAGTCAAAACAAACATTTTACGGCCTCTAAAGGAAAAGTTACGTAAACCAAGCCAGATGATTTGTTGACCAACCATATCATCTTACAAATATTTACCCTCTCAATAAAGGCATTATATGGTCTCAAACAAGCACCAAGAGCGTGATATGACGAACTCTTCAAATTCCTGGTATCCAGAGGATTCTCAAAAGTTCTATTGATCCAACTTTGTTCATAACTAAACATGGGGAAGACATATTGCTTGTGCAAATTTACGTTGATGACATTATTTTGTTCTGCGAACACCAAACATCAAAACGATTTAAAAAACACGGTGCACAACAAGTTTGCATTCTATGATGGGGGAACTGAAATTCTTTTTAGGAATTCAGATCCACCAATCCCCTCGTGGTATCTTTATAAACCAAGCTAAGTATGCTCAAAGATACTTAAAAAGCATGGTATGACCTCATGTGATAGCATTGGTACACCAATGGCTACAAACACCTGAAGAGTCACCTTTGATGCTGACTTGATGGTACTCCGGTCGACCAAACGAAATATCATAAGTATGGTCGTAGCACTCATTTACCTAACAACAAGTTAGACCAAAATTGTAACAGGCAACATGTTATTGTGCTCAGCTATCAAGCAAAACCACTGAGAAACATCTCAATCCGGTAAACGGATCTTTCTTCGTACTTAAAGACTCCAATAAATGGGTCTCTGTAGCACGAAGGAAACCGGTTTCGAACTAACATACTGCTTTTTCACAGATTCCGGATCAACGCGGGTTTTCTCGATACACGTAAAGTACATCTGGTGGCATACAATTTTCGAGGTGGTGATAAGATTTAGTCAGCTGGTTCATATATAGGATACACCAAAAAGCAGGACTGCACCTCAATTCTTACATAAAAAAAAAAAAAAGAAGTCGAGGATGTGTCATTATCTGCGTGCTGCGCAAAGTTCTATGGTTGATGAACTCAGCCACAGATCATATAGCTTCTACTATTGATAAAAACCTATATATTGTGACTCAAAGGCAACCATAGCCATCTCGTGCAATCCAGTCCAGCACTCCCGCACCAAGCACATTGATGTCAGATTATCACTCATAAAGTATACAGGTTTGAAAAGGTAATTGTTGAATAATTCTTTGTCAGAACTGAATACCAGTTAGCTGACTTGTTTACTAAAACTTTATCAGAAAATAGGTTTAAGTATCTTGTCAGACGACTCGGTATGAGATGTTTGACTCCAGATGAACTGGAGGTTCTGGCAATTGAATCTGCTTGATCCATCAAACATCAATTTGTATTTTTATTCTCTTTTTATTTTGATTTATAAATATTTTTGAAAAAGAAAATACAAAAATATAAAACCAACAAAAAGAAAATAGAAAAATATAAAATCTATAAAAACAAAATATAAAATCAGAAAATTTTCAAAAATACCAAAAAGAATCTTCTCGACATGTCTCTTGGAATCGATAACATTTACTTACCTAGAAATGTTTATTAACATCGACACGGGCGTGAAATCAAGTTCGGACCAAGAGTTTCAAATGCTTTCAAAATATGTCATTTCTAAATTTTTCTCTATGACTTATGTACATTTCAGTGCATAACTCGGCCTGATGTAAATAGGGAAGTTACGCTTCAGTGCGCTTTACTCACTAAAAATAGAAGAAATTATTCTATCATGTGTTTTTTTAAATCGTTGAAAAACACATTTTTCAAAAAGAACTCTCAATGTCAAATTGTCTATAATAAAATTTGTGGCATCTTTCCATAAAAGTGGTATTTGTTAAAATTATGTGTTTTTTTCATACACTCCCCTTCCTCGAAATAATTTTCAAAGGATTGTAGTACGTAAATTCATTTTATTGAATCCATTTTCTGAGGGGGATCTTTTTTAAAACAAAGCCTTTTAATGTGTTGGATACATCTCATAAATGTCAATTTTATGTATCCAAACACATTTTGTGAAATTAAAATGTGGAAACTTAATGTCCAATTTATTAATAAAACATCTTCACTAAAGGCATCTCACTCTGTCATCACGATTTTGTGGTGTCATATCCGATTTGCATTCCAATGTAAGGGTTTAATAAATAATTGTATCCACATATACTGTTGAAGGGGAGCAATCTGAAAAATGATTTCATGCAATATCGTAGTATAATTTTTCACCCCATGGAATTTTTCATGTCAAATTTTAATCAATTGGTATTTCAAATACTAAATGTTTAATTATTTAAAATAAGGGGAGAAAATTGTAATTAAAATATGATATAGAAACTGTATCATTAAGACTTTAATGCAAACTCTTTCCTTTCATGTGGGCATAAACAATTTCGAATCTCAGACACAAACATGTGAATGGGAGTATTTACCAAATAACAATGTCCAGAAAATGGATTTTTATGGTTCGCTCTCAATCCAACAACCTATAATTTCACGACGATTCTGAAGTCATAAGGTGTTAGGTTAGAATTATAGATTCCTACGATCCCTTCTCGACATGTCTCTTGGAATCGATAACATTTACGTACCTAGAAATGTTGATTAACATCGACACGGGCGTGTAAATGGAGTTCGAACAAGAGTTTCAAATGCTTTCAAATGCTTTCAAAACATAGTTAGAAATAGCAGTCCTTAGGTATGAATGGAGAAGAATGAGTAAAAGGGAAAAATGCCGACTAAGATTGAGCTAACACTGGAACAATCACAACAAGGTGTTAGTAATGACGTCTTAGTAAGCATTGAAGGGGTTGAAGAATTAAAAAGAAATGTATGGATAAAGGGTGAAAAGAAAGAATCCCTCCTTACACCTTAGGCAGAAACCGGGTCAATACATAATCTATCAAAATCACACAGATGATTGTTGATATTGAAGAAAGTCGTCATGGACCCAGTGATGCAATGCACAACCCTTCCCAGCCATTCGGGTTTCTCTCAAAAGAAACTTGTCTCATTTGTCACGGAGATACACACGTTATCTATTGACATCTCACTCCGAGATTGTTAATATTGAATAGGTGGCAGTCTGCTCCAGCCTCCGATTACTAAAACCAAAAGTGCACAAATCGAGTCTAGAGCCAAGAAGAGATCAAAGTATAAATCTCATTAGGACACAATGTCAAAATACACTTGTTGAACACCATAAAGTTCACAAGTTGTAACAAAGAGTCCTACGCATTATCCTTGAGATCTTGCCAGAACATCCGAGTGATACTTAAGTATTCACAGTGAAGATGGAAATCCTGCTTGAGCCAACATCAAACAAGCTCTTGGTAGGTGACTTGCAAGATTCTATATGAATCAAGCTTGTGATAACTGGATATCAATTTTGGTCCAGTAAATGAATTGACGACTTAATCAGAAAGATAGTAACTATCTGATTCACTCTTACCGTGTTGTCTGCTTTGAGACGTTCCGGTAATGAGAACTAGCAAGCATGGTGAATCTAATACATCTGTGTTAGAAGATCCTACGCTTTGAGCTGGAAACCCTGTCAAGGAGATTCTTTGAATCTACCTGATCACAGGTATAGTATTTATACTATAAAACGGGAAACCGGAGGTTAATGCAACCGAAGTCAAGATGAATGACAAAGCCATATTCATCTTTTATTGCTAACTGTCTTATTTCAGGTTTAGACGACGGTGTTGCAGCCTCATTCCAGCGAAGTCGGATTCATAAACCACATGCTCATACTCAAGCTTTCAAAGTCAATCATTCAACGTCAAGATAGTTGATTCTAATCTTCCCCACCATCAAAGAGCCTCAAAGTCAAATAAAGAATCATCAATTGGGGAGATTGTTAGACTTATAATCACATATGTCAAACAAGAATGTAACAAGTATGAGCATGTTGGTCAAGAGCACAAGTTGATCAAGGAAGTCAAATCAAGATGATTCAAGTCAAGGAGATGATGCAAGATAACGATCTCAAGAATTCAAAGTCAAAAGATAAAGGCTCAAAATCAAGATCACAAAGCATGGATGAACAAAGCCATTACAAACAAGACAAGACCATAACAAGGCAAAGCATAAACGTCAAACGTCATATCTTCAATGTCATCGGTGGTACAGAGGAGTTTGAAGAAAGAGACCTCAACATTGGGGGAGATTGTTAGCCTTAATTATATTAAGTCAAACAAGAATGTTATCGGTCTTAGAAAGTCAAACTAGGTCTTGTATTGTAATAGGCTAGTCGGGTTCAACGGGCTTGGACTGTAATCTAATATTGTCCGTGTTTCGGGCTCAAAGCCCAAGTTAAACCAAGCCCGACCCGTTTAGAAAGCCCAAGTGCCAAGATAGCAAGGCATGGGTATAAATATCCCTTCACCACACTTGGTGAAGGGTGTTGGTTACATTTCTATCTTTTGTAACTCACCACTTTTCTCTAATCTAATATTCCTCTCTTGTTTCTCTCTCTAAGTTTTCTTCTTATTTTCTAGCTTATTGGTAAAGGTTAGTGGTGTGTAATGGATTAAATTACTGGGATAACATGTGTTATCACTCGCCAAGGGGTGTTTAGTGTTTGTTTTGTAAGAAATTCGTGGGTTTTTTTGTTGGTTTTTATTTGGTTCGAAAAAAGCCAGAAAAAAAATCAACTTTGATCTTTGTTTCGTGGTTAAAAGTGTTAAAGACTTGCACTTTCTGGCTTAGATCAATTCCTTGCATCATTTCTAGGTGGTTTTAACATCATTTCGTAGCTTACAAGAAAGTTTGAAGATTTTTTCTACTATTTCATATTAATCTTTTTTTTATATTAGAAATACATTTTTTACGACCATGAATATTATTTTCATGTTTCTTATCATATATTTGGATTGTTCCAATTTTAGTAAATTACTTACAAACTTTGTTAACATTGTATGTGAAACACTTTCATTCGTTGAGTTTCTTGCATCGTTAATACGTCTTACGATTTTCTTATAAACAAATGAACATCAAACATACACATGTTAGATGAACTATATAAAAAAATCATAATCTACTTCACAATCACAATAACAAAATTTAATATTTTATTAAAAGTTCATGCACAAGCCCCGTGCGTGCACGGGCATTAAAACTAGTTAAATACAAATTCAAATATCAATCCAAATTTTAATCCAAATTCAAATCCTAATTCTAAACCACCTGCAAACCAAACAGGCCCTTTTTACTTATAACAATTTAATATAGCTGCATCTAGTTATAAGATTTTTCTTTATTGTCAAAATCTATTGTAATGAAGAGTCAAGAAACTTTACACTTTTAGTTCATCTAAATAATTCTAGCAACATTGACCAATTCCACAGCCAGCTATCAATGTTTTTTAATCATTTATATACTTTCATAACATAGTTAAAAAGCGTAGATCTTATCATAAAAAAGAGGGAGATTGTTAATACAAATAATGTTTAAAAACGTTATTTATATTTTTCGACCTCTCGATGTTTTGATAATAACAAAATGTAAAAATTTATGATAAAATTAAATGTTTATAAATTATTAATCTTAAAATTCTATTTATAAGATTAATCACTTAAGGTATGAATAAACAAATCATAAAACATGATTAGTGATCAAGAAAATATTTTTCTTAAACCTTACATTTCTACAAAAGTATATTTACAAAAATATATACACAAAATATTTATTCATAAAAAAAAATATTTTATTAAAACAATAAATTTGAAATAAGATTTTTCCCCAAAAATGAAAGGTTCCAAAACAGATAACACATTCCCCACTAAAAGACAAAAATAGGAGCGTACTCTACGGGCGGCCCCCTTATAGGCCTGGCGGCCCCTTAACATATTAGGGACCGCCGGGACCGCCTGCAGAGTAACGACTATTTTTGTCTTCTATAAATACTAGGCCACCCTATCTGAAAAACACAACCTCTTGTCACGAATTTTCTCAGATCTAATTTTCTCTTTTCTTTCTTTTTTTCTTTCTAAAACACATATCTTGATCACTAACATATCTTGATTTTGTTTTAAGTGATTAATTCATTCTTCCTCCCTTCTTCTAATCAAGTGCAAAAGAAGAACAATCGTATTTATCTAGAAACGAATTGTTATCAAGTGATCTCTTTCCTCCTCCTCAAGATCACAAATCTTCATTATATTTTCTTTGTGGTTAAAAATCTGCTTTTAAGTTTAAGTTCGTATTATTCTAAAGTCTTTGTTAAGCTCTCAAAAGGTTTTTAATACTACATTATAAGCTTTTTATGACTTAAACTTTTCATAACTTCCTAAAGTTTTAAGAAGTTTAAGTCTATTTTCACCAAAATCACTAAAATATCAAGTTTATGCAAGAATTTATGGAGCATGATAAATCTTAGATGGCCATGGGTTAGTGCTTATGTGGATAAGCTATAGGATTGTTTAAAAAGTGATTTGGGTCTTTGAATCATAATCAAAAGCTCTGGATAACTTGTGAGTTTCATTTTACAATTTTTGTCAAAAAGTGCTTATTTACTGTTTGCTAAATTAAACTGCTTATCTCTGCTTATTTATTGTTACTATCTGCTTATTTATGTTTGTTTATGATGTTTAGTGCTTGTTTTGCTTAGTTTATAGTTTGAATCTCAATTGTGCAAGTTTTAGCTAAAATCTGTCTTAAATAGGTCATAAGTTAGCACAATCTGCTAGCTTATTAATCTGGCTTATTTGGTGGTTAAAAGTTGTTCATTAGGGTTAAAACTAGTTTCTTAACATCTGGTCTTGCTTATTAGTGCTTAAAATCTGAATTTAAAAGCTTTAAAAAGGTTTTTGAAAATCTAAAGGGTGATGGACTTAGAACAGTACTAACCCATGGTTAGTATTGTTTGATCCCATTTGACCCATTTGGGAATTTTGAACATCATTCTTGAGATCTTTAAGTCTGTTTTAAACTTTTCTTTTTAAGTTTAAATTTGAGTTTTAAGATATTGTGTATGCATAATATGAATCTGTGGTGTTTTTATCTTTTGAAGTTGCATAATCTTTGATTTTGAGTTTTGATTAAGTTTGAGTGCTCAAATATGTTTCATTTGGTGTTTTAGATGCTTGCAATATCTGGTTAAAAAGTTTAAGTCACTATTTCATTGTATGCAAGCTTTTCTTAAAATCTGTCAAAGTTTTCAAGTGTTAATTTCAAAGTTAAACACATTTTTCATCCTCAAGTTTTAGAAATATTAAGGTTAGATTTAGGTTTTTGTAATTGGAAAGCATAGTTTATTTAAGAAAAGAATTACATTTGTTTGAGCTTATTTTAGCTTTTAAAACTCTTTTTCTAGCTTAAATTTAGGCCTGCAAAAAGTCATTTTGTCTTTTCAAAAATTTGAAAAACTCAGCACAAACTAAGTAAAACAGCTTTTTCATAAGCCTTTTAAATAGCTTATTTGATTTTCAAACTCCTTTTTCTTTGGCAGTGCTACAGGTAGCTTTTTAGGATAAGCTTGCTCTGCATATAAGTCATTAAGCCATAAGGATCCATTTTCTAGCTTAAAATTAAGCTAGAAAAGTGCCTTTTGGGCTGTTTGGTTACTGGTTTTGAGAAATAAGCCCATTTGATGTTCTGTGCTTATGGCCTTCTAGGATTGCTTATTCTGAGTATATTTGAGCTTATTAGGTTAGGATTAGTCATTGTTAGCTTATTTAGTTTAGGTTAGAGCCTATTTAAACTTATTAGCACTTTTAGTTTAGAAATATAAGTTAAAAGCCTTTAGGTAATTATGTCATTTTAAGCTTAGTTTAGCTCATCTTATTTGCTTATTTTGGTTCCATAGTACTCATTAGGTATAGCTTATTGCTTGTTGATAGCTTATTTGCTTTTTCATTAGCTTTTTAAGTCTAAAAAATGCTCAACAGTTAGCCTTTTAACCCTTAGTTAAAAAAACCAAGTACTGTCACTTTTAAGAGCTTATTTCCAGCTTATTCTAGGTTTTTATAAAAAGTCATTTTACAAAAGTTTCTTATTTTTAGGTCCTTAAGCTTTTTCATAAAAAAAAGTTTGCAAAAATAAAAACCAGGGAAAGTGGGAAGCCCAAGGTGAGCAAGGCTCGAACACTGGACCTCTACCACCCTCAACCTGATTTTAACACCACCACACACAACCATCCTGCCCTTGGGTGTTTTGCGTTATAACTCCACTTTACTTTTCTTTTATACACATTTTAGCCTTTTAAGCTATAATCCCTTTTCTGCTTATTTCGAGCTTATTTCAATAAGCTGTTGAACCCAACTTATTTTTCTTAGATTTAGCTTAGTGCAAAGTACTTTTTACAAATTTTTCAGAATTTTCCAAATTAGTTCAGTCTTTTTTATTAATTTTTTAGATTAAATCCGTTTTTAATTCATAATAATAATATATAGTCAAAAAAAATATAATTTTTAAATTTTTTTTTTTATCATTTAAGATTTAAAAGTCTTAAATTATTCGTTTTAGGGTAAAATTTTAGAATTTAGTTTTTTAAAGAACGGGTTTTGATTCCCGTTATCGTTTTTAGGTTTAAAACCTCTTATATGCTTCGTTTTTAGCATGCCTATACCTTGTTTAGCATATTATTAGTAGGAAAAATAGATAACCAAATCAATTGTGATATTCAAGTAATTGTTCCACAAATGTTACCTCAATTTTTTAAATTCGCACTCGTCCAGGACAATACCCGGAAGGTTTTTTTAGATTTTACTGTTGATCAAAATTAATTTCCTTCTTAAAAGCCTCTTGCCAATTCTATATTATTGATGAAATGGTACTTACTTATTAAATATATATAGTAAGAAATCGAAAAAACCATTTTATTTTTTTTTTTTTTTTGGCCCGCTGTCGTGAAAGTTGTGAAACGATAATCTGTTTCATTTGAAGATTAGTGTTTTGAAGACCCTTCCCAGAGAAGTTATCGCTTCAATTGTGAATATATTTTCATTCTAATACAATAAACAAAAATACCCAAAAAAAACCCTCAAAAAACCAACAAAACAAATCGTGTTGTTAATCGTTATATTCGGCTCACCTTTGAATTACAAACTATAAGGGGGGTATAAGGAGGGCTTGATCCAAGGAACATCGCCCAAAAAGGAAGAACCTTTTTAAATCGCTTCGGCGTGCTAATTCCTTCCGCTCTCTTATGCGTAATTTAAAGAGCTACTATGGACTTTTAACTTCCGATTACCAAAAATATTATGTTTTTTCATAATTAGTGCATGCGCACTCGTTCTCAAACCCATAACCGTCCTCAACAACAAGTCCCGTTGAATATTGAATCATTTAATCTTGAAGAACCTATTGAAAATCAAGCTCCTCCCGTAGTTACGATGGCCGATCAACGTACTATGGCGCAATTGCTCCAAGCACCCACCGAGGGTTACGAGGATGCAATCGTTGTTCTCGCGATCACCGCGGACAACTTTGAGCTTAAACAATGTTTTGCTCACTCTTGTGCAAAAAAAACCATATTTCGGACAAGATAAAGAAGATCCTCCCCCCAAAAGCTCGCATTCGATCTTTCAACAAATCACTTCTACGTTGAAGTTCCCAAACGTTCAGAATACGTCGATTAAGCTTATACTTTTTCCATTTTCCCTCGAGGGGGCCGCCCGGATTTGGCTCGAAAAAGAACCCCCTCGATCGATTCTTACTTGGGATGATCTTGTTTCAAAGTTTATCAACCAATTTTCCCTCCCCAAAACAACAAACCTTCGAAATGAAATCACCAATTTCCAACAACGTTTTGATGAATCTTTTAGTGAAGCATGGGACCGATTCAAGGATCTCCTTCGTGCATGCCCACATCATGGTTTCTCGGAATTACATCAACTTGATACTTTCTACAATGCTTGAACTCTATATGAATCAAGATTTCGTTGAATTCCACAGCGGTGGTAATTTTTTGGATATAATGCCTCGCGAGATATGCTTAGCCATCATTCGGAGCAAATCCAAAGTTCGTTATAACACGAAGCAAAGCGATTGTTGCCCAAATGGGGTAAGTACGTCGCACTTTCTACCCCGGAGGTTGTCACCCGATAGTTGCCGAACTTAAAGAAGAATGGAGAAAGCCTTGCTTCTCGATAATAATAACAAATCCAAGCTCCCGCAACCAAGTAAAAGTGTGTCCTCGAAAGTGGAACTGCGGTGGTGCTCATTCTTACCGTAATTGTCCCGCCACCGATGGACACGTTTATCGTGACAATATTCAAGAATACGTTTCATAAGCCGCCGCGGTTAACTACAACTAAGGAAATACCGGTTACCGTCCCTCGATGATTGCAAATCAAATTCGACCTCCTGGTTTTCCTCTCGTTTAAAACAATCAAACAATCAAAGAAATAATCAAAACCGTTACAATTAAAACCGGGAAAATAATTACAACCAAAGTCCGGCTTACTAAGCTCCGGCTCCTCAAACACAAGGTGTGTCAAATGATGACTTTCAAATCTACATCAAAGCTAATGATGCGGTTATAAAAAATATGCAAAACCAAATGACCAATTTAACGGATATGCTTACCAAATTCATGAATACCAATACCGCCTCTACTTCAGGCTCAGGTTCTCTTCTTAGCAACACCGTTACTAACCCGAGAGGTGATATGAAAGCCATCACCACCCAAAGTGGAGTTTCTTATGATGGGCTTCAAGTTCCACCTCTGCCTTCTTCTCTTCCTAAGGTGGTGGAACACGAACCCGAGGTGACAAAGGATACGGTGCAACCAAGCACCAAAAACATCCAACCTCCGGAGGTCCAAACCCAAAATGATGAGCCCGTTGTTGCTCCAAAGACTAAACCGACCATACCTTATCCTTCAAGGATTAACAAGGAGAAGCTCCGTGAAAAAGACAATCTTTTAGCTTTGAAATTTATGGAAATTTTTTAGAATCTCCACTTCGAGCTAAGCTTCGTGGATGCTCTCCTACACATGCCCAAATTTGCACCAATGTTTAGAAAGCTTCTCAATAACAAAGATAAGATAATTGACTTAATCAAGACACCGGTGAATGAAAATTGCTCGGCGGTTATCCTCAAAAAGTTTCCCGAAAAACTTGGAGACCCCGGTAGATTTCTTATACCGTGTGATTTTCCGGAGATGGATGAATGCTTAGCCTTGGCCGATCTCGGTGCAAGCATCAACCTAATGCCTCTTTCCGTATGGGAAAAGCTAAATCTCCCGGATTTGACCAAAACCCGAATGATACTTGAACTTGCCGACTGAACGATTTCTACTCCAACCGGAATTGTCGAGGATGTTTTCGTAAAAGTTGGAACATTTTTCTTTCTGGCCGACTTCGTTGTCGTTGATTATATTACCCGGATAAAAGGGATTGTGTTGATTGTATAGGAGTGTACTCGGGTCCTTGATTCACGGGAGACCCTTCTTGAGGACGGCACAAGCTTTGATTGATGTTCACGGTGAACAAATGACCCTTCGACAAGATGACCAATCCATAACATTCAAAGTTGGTGATACTAAGACATTCTCCTACAATATCATTGAATCGGTTAACCGAGTTGATGTTATCGACGTAGCTTGTGAGGAGTATGCTCAAGAAGTACTTGGATTTTCGAACATTTCCAAGAGTGGCAATCCCACCCTAATTTTGGAACCAATCCTTTCTACTTCTCCCCCCTCTCTCACTCATTTTGAGGGAGGTGACTTCATTTTGGAAGAAATCAAAGCTTGTATTGCTAGCAAATCAATTCCACCGGGAATTGATGATGCCGACTCCGATCCAAAAGAAGACCTTCTCACCCTTGACAGATTGCTTAATTCTCACCCATCTTCCACCCTCTCTCTTGAAGAACAAAAATTTGAGGAACTTAAGACCGTTGAACCTTCTAGTGATGAACTCCCCGAGCTTGAGCTCAAAGACTTACCACCTCATCTTGAGTACGCGTTTTTGGAGGGTACCGATAAATTACCCGTCATAATCGCTAAAGACTTAAAAGATGAGGACAAGACCGCTCTTCTTAAGGTTCTTAGATCACATAAGCGTGCCATAGCTTGGAAGATGTTGGATATTAAGGAAATAAATCTAAAGTTTTGTACTCATAAGATTTTTATAAAAGATAATGTTAAACCCACGGTCCAACATCAAAGACGGGTTAACCCAAAAATTCACGAGGTTATCAAGAAAGAAGTTATCAAACTTCTTGAAGCCGGATTAATTTATCCCATCTCCGATAGCCCGTGGGTTAGCCCCGTCCATTGTGTGCCCAAGAAAGGTGGTATAACCGTAATTGAAAATGATGATAATGAATTGATACCTACTCGATTAATTACGGGATGGCGTGTATGCATTGACTACCAAAAGTTAAATGATGCCACCCGTAAAGATCATTTCCCATTACCGTTTATGGACCAAATGCTTGAGAGACTCGCGGGAAACGAATACTATTGTTTTCTAGATGGTTTCTCGGGTTACTTTCAAATACCAATTGACCCAAAGGACCAAGAGAAGACCACCTTCACTTGCCCTTATGGAACTTTTGCCTACCGACGCATGCCTTCAGGCTTTGTAGCTTCGAGCACAGTTCAAAGGTCATGCATGGCCATCTTTCCACGACATGATCGAGAAAACAATGGTTTCCTTCATGGATGATTCTGGTCTTTGGGGATTACTTATCTTTCATGCCTCTCCCATTTAGACAAAATGCTCAAATGGTGCGAAGACACCAATCTTGTTCTAAATTGGGAGAAATGCCATTTCATGGTAAAAGAAGGTATTGTTCTTGAACATAAAATTTCAAAGTCCGAGATTGAGGTCGACAAAGCTAAAGTTGATGTTATAGCTAAACTCCCTTATCCGACTTTCGTTAAGGCATTCAAGTTTTTAGTCACGCCGGGTGTTTACGTCGTGATTTATTCAATATTTTTCAAAGAATCGCCCGCCGATGACCATCTACTGAAAAGATACCCCTTTATTATCCTCTCAAAAGAAAGTTGTTGAATCGTTAAATATACCTTCAGAAGAAATTTACCTGAAGCCACCAATTCTTGTGCGCCCCGATTGGGACCTACCATTTGAGATTATGTGTGATGCTAGTGACTTTGCGGTAGGTGCGGTCTTGGGGCAACGTAAGACCAAACATTTTCAACCGATACACTATGCAAGCAAGACTATGACCGACGCTCAAGCTCATTATACTACTACAGAAAAAGAGCTTTTAGCCGTAGTGTATGCTTTCGAGAAATTTTGGCCATATCTTGTCTTGTCGAAAACAATAGTGTATACGGACCACTCGGCTCTTAAGTATCTTCTCGCTAAACAAGATGCTAAACCGAGATTGCTTTGTTGGATTCTCCTACTCCAAGAATTTGATGTCATTATCCATGATAAAAAAAGGAGCAGAGAATCTAGCGGCCGACCACTTGTCTAGATTAGAGAACCCCCACCAAAGTGAGCTCGAGAAAAAGGAAATTACGGAAACATTTCCTCTCGAGACACTTGGTATGGTGACTTTTTGTGGTGATGCTAGTACCCCATGGTTTGCCGACTTTGCAAATTACCATGCGGGGAATTTTGTTGTGAAAGGGATGTCGTCCCAACAAAAGAAGAAATTTTTCAAAGACGTTAAGCATTATTTTTAGGACGACGCCTATTTGTTCAAGATTTGTGCGGATCAAGTGATTCGCGGTGTGTTTTTTGGCCAAGAAACCAAGAGATCCTCATGGCTTGCCATGATTGGTCGCCACAGTGGGACATCACGGATGCCAACTACACAACTTCCTTAAAAAGTCTTTTGATTCGGGATTTTATTGGCCGACTATTTACCGAGATGCCCATGACTTGGTCACACGGTGTGACGCTTGTCAACGTCAAGGAAAAATCTCACAAAGGGATAAAATGCCACAAAATGCAATACAAGTTTGTGAGATCTTTGACGTGTAGGGCATCGACTTCATGGGCCCGTTCTCGTCTTCACGAGGGGGATAAGTATATACTGTACGTCTATTATTAGTCAACATGGTATTAAAGCGAAAAGCGCTCCCCACCAATGAATGATCCTACCAAGGAAATGGATTCTATTCTCGAGGATTCGGTTGATGAGGGTAATCTTGCAGATCCTAATAACGATCTTGTTGATACCATTCCCGATATGTTCACCGATGAACATACTCTTGATTATTCATCTCCACCATTATATGATGATGTCGATGATGATCTTGTTGAACTTGAGTCCGATAATGATGATGTTTATGATGATCCATTTGACTCCAAGGAAGATAAAATCAAAGAGTCTAAACTCTTGATTGATGAACTTGATCCCCCTAGATCAAGTGATTTTCTTCCTTCCCCCGAGTGTGACTCGGTCCTCTATGAGGATTTTTTCGAGGTTGATGCTTTGCCTTTAACCAATAACGAGGAAAAAGTATTTAATCCGGGTATACTCATTCATGAGAACCTTTTTGAAGTCACTATTCGAGTAACACTGGATAAGAATGTAAAGAAGATATCAATATCTAATGCTTCTTTAATTCTTGAAGATTTTAATACTCCTCTTTATGAACTTCCTTTCCACAAAGAAGTTCCCGGGTCCGAAACTCTACTCTCATTTTCATCCAAAAATGAGGAAAAAGTTTTCAACCCCGGGGTTCTTACTTCTAAAGGAGTTCGTACTTCTCTTTTCCCGGAATTATCTCATCGGGGCTCTAAAGCTTTCAAAGTCATTAAAATTTTTGAAAGCCTGATGGAGATTTTTCCATGCTCTTATGGAGAGGAAATCCGTAGTTTGGATGTTCCGTGTCTCCATTTTTATCCCCCATGAACAAATCAATTCGGGGGACGGGTCAAGCTAAGTGACCTAAAACAAGCGCTTCGTGGGTGGCAACCCATGCTTATCTTAATCTAATTATAATAGTAGTAATGAATAAGTGTGTTGTGAGGAGGCTCACCTCTTCTTTTCCGTGCATTGTGTTTTGTGTTGTATGTCCAGGATTGCCCCGGATTTTAAAGCCTCTCGTGCTCGCGGTTTTTGTCCTTCATTCACTCGAGCTTCACATCCTCAGCTTCATTTTGGGAATCCAATATCCAAATCTTATCGACTAACGTTATCTTTGCGCACACTTAATAAACGGCCTTAGATTTATGTAGAGACCATTCTTAAAACATTGAGGATAATGTTTAGTTCTAGTATGGGGGGATCTATCGATTTGATTGTGCCTGCAGCCGTTGTTTTCACGTAATCCCGTTTTTACCACCAAAATACCAAAAAAATGAAAAAATTTAAAAATTTTCAAAAATAAAATAAGTGTTTTGTCATAATTTTGACGTTCCTGCTGGGTAGAATAAGAATAAATTTTGACTTGATCGAGCGTGTTGAGCTCTAGCTTGGTCCTTAACTTTTAGACTAAGCATTCGTGGATCTTTACGAAGAATGGAAAATGATAGAGTTAAGTATGAGTTAGATGCTACACAAGGATTAGTTGGAAATCTTAAGAGCTCATAAATGTAGTTTGTGGCTTTTCTCTCCCATAAGCTTCTAACCGGACTAATAATACGTGTTCTCTTCGAAAATTAAACTTAAATCAACAATTTTTGAAGTATAGTCGATATCAATAATTTTAGTTCAAATTTATACTTAAATTTTCTAAAAAGAAATTTTCTCTATATCGTGGTATTATATGTTTTTCTCTATATCATGGTATATATGGTAAAAAAAATGATGAATAATGTGGTTATATATAATTATAACGGTGGGCTATAAAAGTTTACTGTTCTTGCGGACTCACAACCGATGTTGCGTATTTTTAAACTAAGGCACATAGTATTTATCCGAGACTGATAAAAGTTTTCTGCATCTTGCCAGCTCACAACCGATGTTGCAGCCTTCTAAGAAGGTAAGGATTCAATAGTTTATGGAGGTGTAATTATATTAAGTGTAAGTAACGTTAATTAATAATATAGGAAATCACTTTTCTTAATTTAAATATGATTTTGATCTTAGCTATTTGTTTTAAGTTGCGATTTTTGGATAGAAACGTGAAAACCTAAGAGTCTTTTAATCCGAAGGTACGTGTGTCCGATACTAGTCTCTGTGGGGTGTCAAAAGCCTGGTCACTTAGCCGTAAGGTTGGGATGTGCCGTAGACGAAAGTCGCTATCATGGTATGATCTCGCCTACAACTCATTAGTCGCGCGTGGAAGTAATAGCATATTAAATTTTGCATATACGTGATCATGGGTTTGAATTTCGAAATGGCACGATTTCATCTAAGATATGAATAATTGTCGGGAGTGAAAAGTTTCATCAAGTTACAAATATAGAGTAGTGTTAGGCATCTTTCTTGTATTTAAGGGGACTTTCGTTTTAAGCTTGGTTTGGAATAAGTGAAAAGTCGGGAACGATGAATTTATCCTTTTTGGGGCATTTTAGGATTGAAATGTTTCTTGTTCTATGATCCCTAAAAGTTATAAAATAACGAAAGTCAAACATGTTAGTTAGTTGCTTAAAAAGAAAAGTACAAAAAAAATGAGAAAATGGAAAAATACAAAAATATGTGTAGGAATAAGTGTGAATATTTAAAAAATGGTCAAAACGGGGCTTTTCAAAACTATTGAGTCTTTAATTCCCTTTGATGAACACTTAGCTACTTTCCGAGGTAATTAGTCGAGGGGGATTGAGATTCTTTGTTTTCTTAAGTGTTTACTTATGGCATTGCGTGAGGACACGACAATAGTTTAGTATGGGGGATTTTGGTATGTGCTTAATTACACATACCTTTGACCTAATAAAACGTGCTTAAAAGACTAAAAACATACCAAAAATACATTGTATTTGTGTGTTTTGCATTTGTATTGTGCAGGTAACGGATATCAACAAAAAGGACAAAAATCAAGCCAAAACGGACAAAACCGAGCACGGAATGGAAAGAGTGTGAAAAGTCAAAGTCAAAGTCAACCAAAAAGTCAACCAAGTCAAAGTCAAAAGTCAAAGACGAAGCCGATACCGAAGAGATACTTAATGGGCCCACCCGCACCCATCTAATGGGCCGGGTCAGCCCATTAAGCATTTATGTACAAGACTTTTAAGACTTAAGTCTTATTAAACCCTTTTAAACCCATTTTACTATATCAGGACTGGCTTTTGAAGCCACAACAACCCGTTAACTATCATTAAACTTCATCCCTCTTAACCTTTACTCTGTAGTCTCAAGGCTAACATTGTTTGTCCAACATGGGGTGGAGATAACGGTGCAAACACACTTATATAACTAAGGGACTAAAGTTGCCATCCCACAAACCTATACCCAGTCAAATAACCAAAACAATTTACCCGCCAAAACCCCATTGATACTATTCATCTGTCTTCTTCACCTCGACTACTGCACCTACAGACAAAACCATCACTCTCCCACCTTAACCCCACTTCATAAGACACCAAATCCATGTTGGCAATCCCTCAACATTTGATTGGACAACAACGAATCAAGGGTCCAGATTAATGAGCTTGGAGAACAAGAAAATTTGATGGCTAGGATTGATTTTGAAGTCACTCACACAACTAACACACCCTTGAGCTCACTCACAGAAGTAGCACAAAGAAGAAGACACCAAGACATTTACTTTTCTATAAATAGGACCTTGTAAGCCATTGGTGGCATCTATCTAGTTTTAATTTTCAGCTTATATTAAGTTTTTAAGTTTATTGTAATTTATTTTAAAAAAGTCTTGTACTCTTGTTTTTAGTTATGTAAATTTAAGTTTTCTTTAATTCTGTTTTTAAGTTTAAGTCATTTATGTTTTAATAAACGTTTAATAAGCTCTCTTAAAATCTTTTATATGTATTTTAAGCTGTTTATCTTTAGATATATAAATCTTTTCATGTTTATATAGCTTAAGCCTTTTCACTAAAAAAATCACTCAAAAGCTCTATTTGGAAGATAAGCTTACAAGGGAAGAGCTTATGGGTTATTACTAGCTTGTTTCAAATAAGCTAGAGCTTGTAGACAAAGCTCTTAAGAGCTTATTTGCCCTGTTTTGAGCAAGGGCTTTGTAAGTTCTTAATTTTTATTTTTAGCATTTTATGTTCAACTTACTGTTTATTGTTATTATATGCTTTTTGTAGCTCTTTTATTGTGTTTATATGCTTATTTCATGCTTTCTTATTGCTTAAATGTTCTTAGTTAATGCCTTTATTTTAAACTGTCTTAATTTGCTTTAAACTGCTTATTTCTATTTGCTTATTTATAAGTGCTTATTTATGTGTTCTGAATGCTTATTAGTGCTTAATATTGTTAGTTTATTAATCTGTCTTAAAATCCTTGGTTATTTCAATTTGTATAACTTATAAAATGAATTATCATTCTTAAAGGGGTGTTTGGGTCACGGGCCAAAATGGGTCAAAAATGGTGTAAAATCATATGGGTCATTAAGGCCACTTTAACACCTCTTTAAGTTAATTTAAAGCTATCATTAATAAGTTTTTAAAGCTTAAAATCAAGTTTTAACAGTTTGTCTATAAATCCTTAGAATCTGTGGGTTTGAAATTTCTTTTAACTGTTTTTATTTGATCTTTACTCAAAGATTGTTTTAAGGTTTTTGTTAGTATTCTATTAGTGTCCAAATGCAGTAGGAAAGATGTAAGATAAATGTTTGTTGTCCCTTGTGATTTTAACCTTAAATCTGTCAAGTTTAGTTTTCAGTCTCAAAAAGGGTGAAAGCCACTTTTCAATCTAAAATTTAGATAAGTTAATGTTAGATTTAGGTTTTGAAAACTGATAGCATAAGCTACTGTAGTATAATCATATGTTTTGCTTATTTTGTAAATTGAACTTATTTTACTAGCTTATTTTTAGGGCTGCAAAAGTCACATTGTCCTTTACAAAATTTGAAAAAAAACTCAGCATTCTGAGTGAACAGCTTTTTCATAAGCTTTTTCATGGCTTATTTGAATTTCAAAATCCTTTTTCTTTGCTGACTTAGAAAGATTTTTTGTATAAGCTTTTCAGTGGTATAGCCCACTAAGCCATAAGGATCCATCTTCTAGCTTAAAAATAAGCTAGAAAGTGCCCCTTTATGATGTTTTAGTAGTTTTTGGCAAATTTAGCTTATTTGCTTATTTAGGTGTTTTAGCTGTTACATTCGCTTATTTTAGATTTATATTTGCTTATTAGGTTAGGTTAAAGGTTCTTTTAGCTTATTTAGCTTTGGTTAGAGCTTATTTAAGCTTTTTAGCATTTTTAGTTTAGGATTTAAAGTTTTAAAGCTTTTTGAGTAATTCTATCATT
This sequence comes from Tanacetum coccineum, assembly GCA_026074375.1. Taxonomy (NCBI): domain Eukaryota; kingdom Viridiplantae; phylum Streptophyta; class Magnoliopsida; order Asterales; family Asteraceae; genus Tanacetum; species Tanacetum coccineum. The sequence goes on from BQNB010013615.1 coordinate 65,170, forward strand.
CTGGGCTTGTTAGCTTATTTGTTTTTGCTTATTTTTGTTCTTTAATGCTTATTAGGTGTAGGTTATTGGTTGATGTTAGCTCATTTGCTTATTATCATCTATTTGAGTCTTAAAATTGCTTCACAATTTAGCCATTTAGTCACATAGTGTAATTAAGCCTTCTGTCACTCTTTTCAACTTATTTCTGAGCTTATTTTTAAGTTTTAAAAATTTTGTCTTCATTAAAGTTGTGTATTTACAGCTTATTTATAAGTTGTGTAAAAATGTTTAGAAAAAAAAAGCAAAAAGGGAAGGTGGAAGTCCAAGGTGAGCAAAGCTCGAACCTTGGACCTCAACACCCTCAACCTCTTACACACACACTGCACTACCACTCGCCCTTGGGTCTTTTTCGGTAATGCTTTGCAAAATTTAATACTTAGGCACATTCTCATTCCCCTTTTTCATTTATAAGCCGTAGCTTATTTTTGCTTTTTCGTAGCGTATTTGATAAGCTGGCTTATCCAGCTTATTTTTTCTAGGTTCTTCATAGCATTTAGGACTATCTTGCATTTTTTTAGATTTTTCCAACTTCGTTTAGTATTTTTAATTAATTTTTTTATTAAAACTGTTTTTAATTCATAAAAATAAAAAAAATCGAAAAAATATAATTCTTTTTTTTTAATTTTCTTTTATCATTTAGGACTTAGAAAAATTAAATTTGCTTTCGTAGGGTTAAATTTGTAGAATTTGTTTTTTTAAAGAACGGGATTTGGTCCCGTTATCGTTTTTCTTCGTTTTTTCACTTTAAATGCTTATGTTTTACAGTCGGTTTGTCTAACAACTGAAATTGGTTTCTACATGGTTGTAAAAGCGCACGTTTCCCTCAAGATTGACGATTTTGAATTAGTATTCACACTATTCTGTTAATTTCCTTACTATTTTTTTAATGCTGCAATTGCAACCTTTTTCCTGAAGTTGAGCTGTGAGGCTTTGAATTTATCAATATTGCAATCAAAGATGTTGTGTGTTCTATGTTCTTTAGCTCTCGTATGTCTTGATAGAATCATAACCTTTCTTTGAAATTCATTTTTTCAAAGTTCATTTTCCTTAAGTAATTAGCCACTTTATGTTCCAATTCGATGTTGTATTGTTTCATCAATATATGTCATGTTTACCTTGGCTTATTTTACTTGGTTACTTTCAAAAGATTTTGACCATGTTGTCCTTCTTTTAAAGCTTGATTTTGATATTTAAGTTCAAGATTAACACAATTTGCTTCCATTTTTAACAAATCTTTTGTAATTTAGGCACAGTCTTTTTGGCGATATTTTCAGATTCATGAGTTGATTTGAGAGGTTCTGTTGTTGGTTATCAGTTAGTTTAGCAGGCAAAAGGACAGGTGTCATGGGACATTGTTCAACATTTCTTGTCATCAACGTAAATCTGCACAAGTAGAATATCCTTCCCGTATTTTATCTTGAATAAAGTTGGGTCAATTGTACCTTTAGTAAAGCCGTTGGACTCTTCATCATATATGGGTCTGATATCTGCATCATCAGTATGTGCATCATTCCCTGATCTGCTGCTTGTATCATGCTCTTTCGATTCTGTCCCAATGCTTTCTGTGTTAACCAAACTAGCATCCATTGCTTTTCTCGTATCAACCTTTCCCTTTGTTGTCTAAATCTGTCTTTTATTCACCCAGCTGTCATACTCTCGTTCATGCTGTGCTCTTTCATCAATCGACTTCTTAACAGATTCCATGTGTTGGATCAGTGTGTCACGGAATTCTGGAATAGCGAGTTGAGTGTATTGTAGAAAGTAGTTGCGTGTCATTACAACAAATTCATCATCCAAATACATCTGTGACTTGATGAACATCTGAAACTGTGTCTCAAGTACTTTAAAAGAAGTTATGGATCCAATCTCTTGAAATTCTTCTTTGTCAAGTTGCTTTTCTAATTGATCCACGTTTAGGAACATTGTGCCTATAAAAGTTTCAACATCTTGACCAAAGAGTGTTGCAAATGCACGTTTGAATCCAGACTCGATTCGAGTTCCATGCAACTCGATTCGAGTTCCATGCAACTCCATAAAAGTTTCAACTCTTAAGTTATCGTGTGAAAGATGCTTGAGGTGTGAATGAAGTTTTCGAAAAGATACCATGCATCTCTTTTTTGCTTTGTCTTCTGAAATAGCATCCAATGCTTTAACTTCTTGAACTGTGCACTCTTGAATCTGCAACTTTTTGTCATCCAACCTTTTCTTAATCATTTGTGCATGAATGATTGTTTTGAGCATATAATCTTCAATGAAATCAAAGTTTTTGAGTATTGTTTCTTTGAAGAGTTGAGGTTCCATGCTAGTATATGCTTGAAAGTCCTTTCTTGCATACATACCATCTAAACTTAAAGGCTTTCTTAGCACGGAGCTGAAAATTTTCTCAAATTGTGTCTTGAGCACTCTAAAGGCATTCTGGTAGTTGGACTCAAGAATAGTTTCTTTGGTAAGTTGTTATTCCAGTGTATCCATGTTTTGAGAGAACGTTCTTGTGAATGTGTCAACATCTTCACCAAAAATATGACTAAATGCACGTTCAAATTCACTTTTAGTGATGCCTTGTTCAAGTTTCCGTGTGAAATTTGATTTAAGTGCACTAAGACCGTTTAGGCAACTACCTTTCAAGATCTTTGCTTGTTTTAGCATTTGTTTCATGTCTTGTTCATCTGAATACGAACACGAAGATAAAGTATCTTTCATTTCCATTTTACCGTGAATTGTGAAGTGAAAATGATTTGTAGAATCTTAAGCAGGTAAAGTGATTGTTGTTGTGGATTGAAATCAATTAACATTCACGGGATTTTACCAATCTTTGATTAAAACCGAGAAAAGAATCGTATCTTTGGTGGGATTTTACAAAATCAAGAAGAAACCGTAAAATAAAAATGAATTGATGTTGAAATCGTTGTTGTCGTTGAAGAATTTGAACTTTTGTTAACGAATTGTTGAGCTAAAATGATGATCGGTGGACAAATTTTGAGCTTGAAATGATTGACGGTTGATTAAATCTCAAATAGGGACAAACGGTGCACAAATGATTCACTTTGGATGACTAACGGGCTGTTTTGAAACAATTAAGGACAAACGGTGTAAAGTTGTTGCAACAAAGAGGGTTATTAAGCCAACAAAGGATGAATTGAGAATTGGTTATAAAGTCCAGGGGCCTAACATGTAAAAGTCGAATTACGATCAATAAATGCAACAATTCCCTCCATTCTGTATCATCTTTTTCGTTTGAAGATTTATAAAAAAGATACACCAAATATGAATTTGATCTCGCGGAGTCGTACGATTATCGCCGGTAAAAACTAAATACACCACGTTGATCGAAACGAGTTCACGATCACGATGGTATAAGTTAAACGCCTCGTAGTCAAACGATACTCGAAACCGTAAAACCAAAAATTACTTAAAGCGTGTAGAGTTCACTTCTTTAAAATTGTTAGTTCGGTTGCAAGTAAACTTGACTAGTTCGGTTCGTTTAGAAAACTTTTAGATCGGTTCCGTCTTGAATAACTAGTTCGACTATTGAAGAATTGACTAGTTTGGTTTGTCCTTGTTGAAACTAGATTAGTTCCCAATGAAATGTTACTAGATCGGTTTTTGTAAGACAAAGACTAGATCGGTTCCTCCTAAAAGATGACTAGTTCGGGTCCTTATTGAAAACTACTAGTTCGGTGCTCAAAGGTTTTTACTCGTTCGGTTGTGAAGGTTTGAACTAGATCGGTTCTCCTTGACAAATCATCGAACACCTTCTATACAACTTTTTCTTCTCTTTATTTCAGCGGAGTTTGTGTCAAACCGTGACCACAAATAAGCTTTTTACCCCGAAATAAGACAACAATAAAAGCTCACAAGTAAGTCGTTGGCTTTGTCACAAAATACGCTCAAAAATAAGCTTTTAAGCCACGAAATGTAAGCAATATAAAAAAAAGGTTTGAAGAAGAAACCACCTTAACATAAACGTCCTTGTTTGTCTTTTTTTTCATAATATATGGATCTCAAAGATGAAATAAGACGAAAAAAACAAAAAAACTCACCCCTTTTGGTAAACAAAACAATTCTAACACATATGTTGAAAACACTGTGAATAAGCCTAAAATGATATCTTCGACAATAAGTCCAAAAAAAATGCAATCAAATATGAAAAGAAAAGACACTTATGTTGAAACAGTAGACACAAGTGGTATTTTTTTTATAACAAAAGTAAGCTACGAGAAAAAAAATGTGATAAATAAGCCGAATGAAATAAGCTAAATTAATAAGCTTAAATAAGCAATAGAAAAATTGCCACAACGAAACCACTAAACCCACCCGTGACGAGTGATACCAAATGTCGGAACCTAAAATAATCTTCACTTCACCATGATGATCAAGAAAAAGAGATAAGAGAAAATATGGAAGAAATTTAGAGAGAAGTTAGAGAGAGAAATGTAGAGAGGAAAATGAGATGGTTGAATTCTTACAAAATGAGAAAATGAACAAATGAGAATCAACACCATTTTCCATAGTGGAAAATGGTTTAAATACCCTAATGAGCCATGGGCTTTCTAGGTGGGATGGGCTTGGGATTGACTTAGGCTTAGGCCCATTACACATACAATATTACATTACTAAATAAGCCCTTTTACCCGTCTAGCCTATTACAACATATAATTAATTAAGTGACCGAGACCTAATATAATGAACGAACTTTCTTGTTCGACTCAATATTTTGAGGCTAACAGGGGGAGACAATGATAAAACAAGATAACCTCCTACAAGAATATTATCGGTCGTAAAAGAATGTTAACACAGAAGATCAAGTCCTTCACATCCTTAAAAGAAGAACTTTAAGAAGACCTTAACAGTGGAGGAGTTTGAAGAAAGAGACCTTAACATTGGGGGAGATTGTTAGCCTTAATTTTATATAAGTCAAACAAGAATGTTATCGGTCTTATTAGTCGTAATTAGTCTTGTTAAGTAATAGGTTAGTCGGGTTCAACAGGCTTGGATTGTAATCTAATATTGTTCGTGTTTCAGGCTTAAAGCCCAAAATAAGCCAAGCCTGGCCCAAGTTAAAAGCTCATACGCCACTTAGTGGGTTAATGTTGGGATTAAAAGACTTCTTAGTGCTGTTGAAGTAACTGCTGCTGGTTATAGTTTCTACTGCTGGTGAAGACTGAAGAATATATTCTAAGTAGTTAGTACTGCTAGTACAACAGTTACTACTGCTAGTGTTAGTTACTACTGTTAGAGTAATATTGATGCTGCTCAAATTAAGACTATTTGTATAAGTTAGTACTGTTGTATTGGTTAGTACTACCTATAAGATATGTGTTAAGTTAGATAATTAAGGAAAAGATCACGATCATAATAGGAATGGATTGTAAGCCCAGTAGGACTCCTTGGTATATAAAAGAAGGTCCTAGGGTATTAGGTTAGATATATCTCATATCTCTCATATATCTCTCATCATAGTTTAACCTAAGTTGATTAGCTTCAAGGTTTTGTAAACCCTAACACTATTAAGAGTGTTCGTATTATATTAAGGCTAAAAGTTTGGTAAATTGTTTGTTATTGATCTTATTCATTACTATTTCATTGAAATTCTTCTTAGTATCATTGACTAGATTTCGCATAGTCTTTGATATTCACAATCAAAGTTTCTATCATAGTTGTTTTGGATTTATTCAATACAACTTAGCCTTATACAAGCTAAGCAAGATCTATTCTATTAGGATCAACAATTAAGGGTATAAATAGGACCCTCTCCACACATGGAGATGGTGTTGGTTACCATTTCTTACACTTGTGTATGTGTGTAATCTTCCACTCTCTACTTTCTCTTTAATAAATCTTCCATTTTTCTTTTCTCTCTTGCTAGATTATTGCTTATTGGTATGGCTTATTGGTGTGATATTTGTTAAGTTTATAGGATAACATTTTCCCTTAGGAACCTGATTTGTTTTCCTCATGTTTGAGGTTTTAGGAGGACTTAGGTCTGACTTCTTTATGCGCTTTATCAGTAAAGGCTCATGTGTGGCCTTAAAATATATATATATATATTGACTAATTGTCAGTTGTCAGATAAAGAGTTTCGATCTGCTTCATTATGTCCTCAAGGCTAAAAGAAGCAATGAGGAAAGTTAACATGAATTTTATGGATGTCTTAGTTTTGTAGGGCTCATGTGTGGCCCTACGACATCCTTTCGAACGTTGAACTTAATATTAGGCTCAAGTGTAGCCTTATGACACAAGTACTTCAAAATTAACCTTCTTCATTGATAGTGTAGAAAGATTTACATCATCACAAGTATGAACATTTAGTTTGCTACACCATTTTCGATAATCAAAACGAATGACTTGAAAGAGAAATAAGAAAGAAAAACTTTGCGAAAAAGAATGTAAGTTTTACATGTAAAACTTACAAAGGCTTGTTCATTTCGTTGTTTGAACCAACGAGTGATTGGTTATGTCAAAAATTATGTATAGTTCCTCTTTGTGGACTTCATTTATTATATATGGGCCTTGCCATTCATTTGAGTTTCATTTAAGTAAAATGATATCTCCCATGATGTACATAGGGTAACTGCTCCTTCTGCTGTGGTATTTTCACAACTTGTTTTGGTAGTATGCATTTTCGATCGAAGCCACTTCCTTGCTTTCCTTTCCCTTGGTTTCTTTTTGAACTCTTCCCCTATCATCTGTAGTTTTGATTATGGGGATCATGGCTTCTGAACCATAGGTTAGGCTAAATGGTGTTTCTTTTTGGCTATTCCTTGGGAGGGTTCTGTGTATCCATAATGTTTTAGCTAGATTATCCACCCATCCCTGTTGGCTTTGAGTTATCTGCCTCTCTATGCGGTGCATTATTTCCATGTGTTCTATGACAGGAGAAAAGGATTGTGTTACTTTCAATCCTTTACAAAGATCTGCGAACATCCCTTCTTTGAAAAGTTTCTCTTCTTTTGAGCTAATTATCCGGGGTACTCCGAATCTGCATACCACATATTCCCATACGAACTTTTCTACTTATCTTCCGTTTATGGTGGTTAGGGGTTTACTTCTACCCACTTTGTAGAATGTTCGACTGCGATTGCTAGAAACTGTAAACCTCCGTGGGGCATTGGTAGCGGTCCTTAGATATGAATTCCCCAATGGCTAAAAGGTCATGTGCTCCTTGCTGCTATGGTCCCGTTTGTCCCCGCTTTCAAAATTGCGGATTGTTCCTTGCATTTTTCGCAGTCTTGAATTGCTTTTGCAACTTCTTTGTGCATCGATGGCCAATAGTAACCTTGTTTCGTGATTCTGACAACTAGTGAGCGTGGTTCCGCATTAAATCCGCACGACCCTTCATGTATTTCTTTTATTATCTTGTTAGTTTATGGTGGGGCCACGCAACAGAGCCATGGCGTAAAGAAGGATCTTTTGTACAGGTTTCCTCAGATTAGCTTGTATTATGGCGCTTGGATTCTGATCTTCTTAGCTTCCTTTGTGTCTTCTGGCAGCAATCCACTTAACAGTTATTCATGGATGGGGTCCATCCAACTTTTCCTCTCCTGCATATCTACATTCAAAACTTCTTTTTCCTCTATTGACCTTTTGGTCAAAACTTCGACTAGCACTTCCTTTGTGAGATGTTCGAAGGTCATTGATGCCAGATTGCTTAGCGCGTCTGCTTTCTTGTTTTGGTTCCTGCGTACATGCTCAACTGTGCACTCTTCGAAGGCCTTAAGCGTAATTTTAACATTTTGCAAATAGTCTTTGATTGTTGTCTATTTTGCTGCGAAGGTGCCTTTTATCTAGTTTACCAGACGTTGGGAGTCCAGGAATATTGCCACTTTTGCAATTTCCATTTCTTGGGCTATCCGTAGACCTGCTAGCAATGCTTCGTATTCTACTTCATTGTTCGTTGTTTCAAACTCGAAGCGTAAAGCGTAAGTATACTCTCTACCTTCGAAATCTATCAACATTAGCCCTGCTCCTGATCTGTCTGAGTTGGAGGCTCCGTCAGTGTAGATACTTTACTTACTGTTTGAATCTGGCACCTCCTTTGGTTTTTCTTTCTTCTCGTTGTCCTCAAAGGGTATTTAGACCAAGAAATAGGCTGGCGTTTCTTTTTCATTCCTTCTCAGGAACACGATATCATGTTCTCCCAATTTGATTGCCCATTTAGCTACTCTTCCTATTTTTTGGGCTCTGTGAGCATTTGCTTAATGGGTGTGTTTGTGAGAACTGTTATCATATGGGCCTGAAAGTATCTTCGGAGTCTTCTTGCTGCGTGAACCAAGGCCACTACAAGCTTCTCCAAGGCAGGATAGTTGAGTTCGGCTCCTTGTAGGACCCTGTTTACGAAATAAATGGGGTCTATTGGTATATGCTTAATCACACATACCATTTTCTATCAAAAACGGACTTAAATGACTAAAAAAGTACCAAGAAAACATTGTATTTGTATATTTTGCATTTATATTGTGCAGGAAACGGATATCAAACAAAAGGACAAAAGGAAAGCCAAAAACAACCAAACCAGGCACGGGATGGAAAAGACAAAGTCAAATCAATGCCAAAGTCAGTCAAAGTCAAAAGAATGCCAAGTGGAGGAAATACAACTTGAGGGACTAAAATTGCCAAACCTCAAGTTGTATTAAAAGGGCTAAAATCGAAATTTCCGGGTGAAGTATAACTTTAGGGGCCAGTTCTGCCATACCCCTAAAAGTGGTATCATAAAAGGGGAAAGTTAGCAATGAAGATATAAGAGTTGAGGGACCGAAGCTGTCAACCTACACAAAACCCATCTTTCCCGCCCAACAAAACCCCAGATACAACTCACGGGTCCCCTTCACCCTCTTTTATCCTGCAACCTCTACAACCCCATGGATAAAACACTTCCCCCTCCTCCACTATCTCCCCCCAGCTTTATAATTGCCATGTTGGCAATCCTTCACCATTTCCAAGCATTTTCGATGGCTGTGATTGACTCAAAAGAAGCACAAAAGAAATTAAAGGCTGGGATTTGTTTTAGAATCACCTCACACAACAAGCACACTTGGTTTTTGTCTCTACAAAGAAACACAGAAGAAAGAAGAGAAGGAAGACCAAGAAACCAAGACCTTAATATTTTTTAGTATAAATAGGGCCATTGTAACCCAAGAAAGGGAGTAGTTTTTAGTAGTCGTAATTTTTCTTAGTTAAATTTTAGCTTATTTTTATGCAACTTTATTTTTCCAAGTCCTGTAACTTTAATTTTCGTCTTAATGCAAATTTGGAGTTTTTAAGTTAATTCGTGATTCTCTGTTTTCCCTTTTGTTAACAGCTTTACTTAATATGTTTTAAGTCTTATAAAATCATATAAGTCCTTTGTCTTAACTCAAATACTAAAGTTTAAGTAAAGTCACAAAAAGTCCACACTCAAATATACCACAGCTTATGGATGATAAGCCAGTTCTGGATGGGCTTATGGACACTACTAGCTTGTCTTTGACAAGCTAGAGCTTGTAGACTCTTGGTTTAACCCTGTTTTGAGCAAGGGAGTTGTAAGTTTCTATTTTTCTTATTTTTCTTAGAACTGCTTATAGTGCTTATTTGTTACCTAAATTTACTTACTTATGCTTTATCATGATGTTTAGTGCTTATCTTGCTTAGTTGTTGGTTTAAAAACAGTTTGTGTCATTTTCTAAGTTAGTACTGATAGCACTGGTAGTTAAAACTGTTGGACTGATTTAGCTTATTTAAGTGCTTATTCTTGATTGAAGTCTGCTTATAAGTGTCTTAATTTGTTATTTGATAATCTGTTCAGCACCAAATCAGCTTAAAATAAAAAGAAAAATGATTTTTGAAAACCTTAAAGGGTGTTTGGAACAAGCAGTACTAACCCATAGTTAGTACTGCTAGTTCTATTTTTGGATTTTTAAGGCTAGCAGTACTAACTTAAAGCTAGCAGTACTAACTCCAAGTTAGTACTGTTGGTTCATTATTGCTTATTAGCTTATCATTCCTGCTTATTTAAGATTTCCTTAGCTTTTTAGAGTAGATTAAGCCATTTTCCTTTACTGACTTTAGTAGAGCTTACTTAGCTTATTTGCCTTGTCAAAGCAATTTTATCAGTTTGTAGTTTTTAGCTTATTTACCATTTTAGTTTATGCTAGTTGCTTATTCTTATGCCCAAGTGCTTATTAGGGGTAGTTAAAGATCTGTTTAACCTATTTGCTTATTTCTGGTTTCATTGTGTTCTGTTTAGGCTAGCAGTACTAACTCAAAGCTAGCAGTACTAACTCCAAGTTAGTACTGTTAGTTAAAATAGTTAATACTATTAGTACTGTTGTTAGTACTGCTGAGTTCTCCCGCTTAATTTAGTCTAATTGCTTGTTGAATTTGCTTATTTAGAGTTAGCGTAGCTTATTTGATTTGTCTTAAGCTTATTTGAGCTTATTTGTGTCTTAGTATAAATTTTTTTTAGTGTTTTTACCAGTTTTAGCTTTTATGCCTGTTCTAGCTTATTTTCCTTGCTTATCTTGTCGTGCATTTGCTTATTAGGTTTAGTTCCCAATATTTTCCTTGTCTTATTCAAACATCAACTATCAATTCGTCATTCGATTTTCCATTCAAGCCTCGTTGGGACATAACGACCCGGAGATACCCTATACTACTTCCGGTTTTATTGATTTTGTGGATTTTGATCTTTGTTATATATTTATATTTATTAATATTTATTTATGTATAAAAAGGAGTAAGTTCACGCGAGTCAAATTTTGGCGCCGTTGCCGGGGAGGCTGAACGATTATCGTTACGTTTGACTATTTGTGTTTGAATCTGTGAATATTTTCTTCTACAAAAAAAAAGAGTACAAAAATGTTTTTCATTTTCTTTTATTAGCATAATTATCATATAAAAACCAAAAATATAAAAACATTTTCCATAAAAAGAAATGAAATTCACAAATTGGTAAAAAAAAATACCAAAATATAATATTCTCAAGTGAGGTATTATAATAATAACTTCCGGTGAACTTGTTGGTTCCCAACTCGAACAAAAGATTTAAAAACTTGTCATTTGTGTCTCTTACGACGTACGGCTCACCTTGAAAAGTTTAACAAACTATAAAGTGGGTATAAGGAGGGTTGTTCCGAGGAACTACGACCCGAAAGGAGAAATAAGCTTCGCGCTATTCTTACTCCTCTGCTCACCTGTGTGTTTATCTTTTTGAGAGCTACCGTGAAGTAGGTAGATTATTTGGTTGAAGTTGTCTTATCTCATTGTCCGTTAAAATCAATTATGAATAAATCATTGAAAAACCAAAAAAAAAATTAGTGTAAATTTTCTTTTTATATTTCTATTTTGTGCATGCGCATTCGTTCTCAAGCCCGTAAATGTCGACAACAACAAGTCCGATAAACTTCTGTTGAATCACCAAATCTTGAGAAACCAAATAATAATCAAGAACCTTTCAATCCTCCCATAGTCACGATGAACGATAATCGTACTATGGCGCAATTGCTTGAAGCACCCACCGAGGGCTATGAGGATGCGATCGTTGTTCCTGAAATTACCGCGAACAACTTTGAGATCAAGCATGGTCTACTTAATCTTGTTCAAAACAAGCA